>JAOTRH010000026.1:8722424-8739905 GCA_034768845.1 Heliamphora exappendiculata | reverse complement strand
CTGAAAGTGCTCGGGTGATCTTGTGAATTCATTAAGCATCGCAGTTCGGTGCAATCTGCATATAATTGAAGACTATTTAACCTCACAAAATAGTATGAGGCCGAGCATCATACACTTGCATGAAAATCAAAAATTAAAGCAAGAGCAAGCACAAAATACAAGAATAAAAATTGCAAGATACTGAACAAGAAAGCGTGCGAATATGTGTTTGGAAATTAAATTGCAATTCCATTGATGTAGAATTTCTCGGTGCAACCTGCGCGAGCCGACCTCGCAGAAGGAAATGAGGTTGTGCATCGCAGACTTCAAACAAAATTTGAAAAAAGGATAAAATGACAAAGCTAGATAAGCTCGGTGTTGGTTGGTTGTTCTCGATCTTGGACGGCATCCCCTTCTATCTACGCAGGAATTTCAGTGTTTTCATCACCCTGAGCAGCTTCCTCTTGTACACCATCTTCCTCCATGGTAAGGTCTACTGTGACGTTGGGGGAAGAGATTGTACACCCTCTTCGAATTCATCATCACCGCCCAAGTTGTTGGATTGGAGCTTTGGTGGCGGCGGAGGTGGCAGTTCGGACTTTGCTTGATCGGGAGGAAGAGGAGGAACCTCAACCATAGTGATCGGGTCAGCCTCAACCACCGGGCCTGACGAGATGGCATTCCCAATCATATGTGCGAGTTGGTCCGGGAAAGCTATGGACGGCTGAATCCAAGGAACTTTCCTGTTGAGCTCGAATTCGGGGCCGACTACAGCGACGGCAAGAGAAGCGTCCCACCCCATTTTAAAAAGGGGGTTTTGCATGCTTATTACCTGAGCGGCGTATACATCCATGACCTTCTCGTACCCTTCGTTGTATCTCTCCTTGAAGACCAGGGCGTTCGCGGTCTTCAGGTCGGCGTTTTCTTGCTCAAGGCTGGCCTTGGCCTTGGAAGATGCCTCCAACTGACCGAGTACTGAGGCGAGGTTGGCCTCCTATTCTTTTATGGAATCCAGAGCTTTAGTAGCTCGGATATCCGCTTCTTCTTTGGTCGTACAGGCCTTGTCGACCTGTGCCTGTAGGACTTTGACGTCCTCCCTGAGCTTGAGGACTTCAACATAGAGGAGGTCGTGCTTCAACATTGAAGGCCTTGTTCGAAAATGAAAGGAGTTAGAGCAAATAACAGATGCAGCAAAACAACAAAATAGTAGAACGAACATGGATTTCGAGCGAGCTCTTACCACAATCAGGTGTTGAGCGGCTTATTTGCACATGCCGGTGCTCGGGATAGCCGCATATGAAGCCTTGTCCTTGGGCAGGCAGAGGTTTTGGATAGGGCCCACGCCACGTGGTGGCTCTCCTGCACAGAGTCCTGAGCAATGAGAGGGTGGCCACGGTGGGCGGGGCCAAAGATGAGCGGTACCTCGTTGGGCAGCTTGGAAGGAAGCCCAGGCGTTTCAGATCGGCTCGGCGCGACAGGGCTGACCGTTTTGACTCGCCGCCTCATCTCCCATCCGGCCACTTCAAAGGTTGTGGCCCTCTTTCTGGTAGCTCAAGGAGAGGGAGGAGGGACACATGGTGCAGCTTGCGCAGTTGTGATCGATTTCGGGGCATGGGTGGTGCTCGGCCTTGGGGTTTGGGTGGAATTTGTCCCGGTCGAACGAGCGGGCGCGGGCAGTCCAGGAACGTTGCCGAGAAGATCAAACAAGTTTCTCTGCGACATCTCGATCGCGTCGAGGACTGTTCGGCTTGTTGAGTTGGAGGAAGGTCTGCTGTTGGTTGCTCGAGAAGTGGAGGCTTCAGCGCTTTGAACTCCCTCTGCTACGCCGACCTCAATAGGTTCCAGACGGTGTCCAATCTCATCCGGTTGGATGGGCACACCGTTGAATAACCTTTTGAAGGAACGCACGTTCTTGTCCCAATTGAGCACGTGCCAAAGATGATCATGGTTGACCCGCCCTTCTCTTCGGTCCCTTTTGTCCTTGATGGTGGTGGTATTACAGTAGGCTCCTGACAAAAGTCAAAGGCTTTAGATCTCAGGATACATAGAGAATGAAATACACAGTAAGGAAAACAGGGGGAGCTCGGCTACCTGCAGATTCGGCTCTCGTGGGGTAGAGTCGAACACGTTGGTCGCGGACGCCAGGGCCGAGCTGCCAGTTGCCCCCGACCACTACAAAATCTTCTAAATCTCCTCTGTGGGAGTTCTTTAGTTCGAGTACTAACTTACGCCCTTCCTTGGCCTTGAGATAATATCTGTTCTGGCCTTTGGACGTCTCGGAGATGGAGTAGCAGTACTGAATCTCCCGAACACCGAGATTAATGCCCATGTACTGATTCAATAGCGCTACTCCCATCAGTATGAAAAAAACATTTGGGGTTACCTGCATTGGGCACAGCCGATAAAAAGCCAAAGCCTCCCTCACGATGCTCGGGAGGGAAGGCTCCAGCCTGGATTCCAAGAGAGCCACGAGGGGGAAAACAGCAGCCCTGGGCTCCTCAGTAGTCCAGGTTTCTTTATCAGTTGCCTGGCGAATTGACACATCGTCCGGGATTGACCTAGCTCGACGGAGCTCGGCCAGAGCCTCGGGTGTGTTAATATAGCGAGCAATATGCCCCATCTAAAAAAAAGGGAGAGAGAGGGGATATGGCTTTAGATACGTGCATGTACCTATATTTGCAGGTGTTCCCCTAGCAACATCGCCATCGCCGGGGGAGGCGACGGCGGTCTTAGGGCATGTGGGGGTGTAAGCCAGTGAACCAAACCCCCATTATGGCGGCGTTGGCCGCGGGTTTTCATAAGAAAAGATGAAAAAGTGAAAAATAAGGTGCTAACCTGATTGAGAGGAAGTCTGGAGTCACAAAAGTTGCCAGAATAGCAGGGATCACAGCCGCCGGAGTTGCAGAGGTGGTGGTTGCCAAAAATCGCCTTAGTACAGGGTATGGGGCTCGTAAAAGGGGAGGGAGGAATACCCTCCCCCTTTTTATAGCCTCTCAAACATTCAAACGAAGCACCAAGAGACGGCAGTTATGGCGCATGCTCTGACGCGTGCCGTACGCATTTAATGCGCATTTAACATGGAAGGCAGGTGAGGCCCGAGCATCTCTGTCCGAACAAACCATGACGGCTGCCTTCCCAGCACTGATGTTCGGAGTAAATAGCCGAGCATTGTTACTCGTCAAACCAACATTCCGACTAAAGTTGTTGCTCGGGATTTAATTTCCAAGCAGACATTTGCAATTAAGTCAATTGATTGACATTTATTGAAAACGACAGCCGAAATTCCTACGACGTTCCTGTACCCAAGGTACAGTTGACGCCGTACGCATCAATGCACGCATTAAATTCGCCATAGAACCACTGGGGGCTCAACACGTGGCGGAAAAGACAGCTAATAGACAGTATGTTAGCGAGGCTTGTTAAGCAAGCCTCCCGATCAAAAGGCAAAGTAATGGATCTATCAAGAGCAACGCATCATCTTCCAGCTGTACAAGTCTCCGAACAACAGCAAGATAATGGGGGCAATTGAGGGGGATCAAGTTCCGATCAGAGTCACGTGGAGCACACGCGGAAGGCCGTACGGTGCGGCGGTCCATTTCAACACGGCGCATACCTCGGCCTATCTATATTAGCTCGGGAAATAAGCCGAGCTATACAATCGCATGTTCAGGCTTCGAAAACCTCGAGACATAAGGCCCGAGCTCTATGAGAGTTCGGGCCGAAACCGAGGATGTGATGCTCGGCACTGTCATGAGGAGAGTTCGGCATTCATAGCCGAACAAGGTGGATGGTCTGAACCTTGGGTCGAGCTAGGTGGTTGATATTGAGGATCATGTCCGACGACACGCATATTAGAAAAGTGATGTGGTGATAAAAGACCAGTTGCAAATGGACCTATCCAGGAACTAGGACACCCAATAGGGATGCCTTAGCACTAACCCAAATTGGACATTAGGCCTGTGGCTTAGCCCAAGCTAGATCTAAATACTGATGGACACTTTGACATGACAAAAGGTACTTGCAGAAAGATCTTGCAGAGAAATCTAATGATGGCACTGAAAAGTCACCATCAAGCCATTAATTGTATGCATTGATCAGAGAGAAGAGGTACAACTCGACCTGCTTGGGTCGGGTCGAATTTCACAAATGGGTCAACTATATTTCTACCTATAAATAGCCAACAATCCCAATATGAATGGTATGCTCTCTTTACTAAGCCAAAACTCTGTTAAAATACTCTATCAAGCTCTTTCTTCTCTCTAAAACTCCTTACCTGACTCGATCGTCGGAAGGTCCACCGGTATAAAGTCACTGGCGGGCATCTCACCCCTTTCTTGTGCAGGCGTACACACGGCATTCACCCCTGGCATCACAGTCAGCTTGGACGGGACCAGTAGATCCCAATCCTGATCCTCTACACTGTCAATCCATTAAAATAAATACTACTTTAAAAACGTGTTTACTAAACACGTTTTGTTTATAAAAATATTTTTATACTGAAAACGTTATTAGTAATAACATTTTTATATATTTACATTAAAAGCGTTTTGGCCATAAACGCTTTCTTTGAAAGCTCTGATGAAAAACTTTTTGTTTGTTTGTAGTTTTTATGAAATTTTTTTACATATAGTGTGTTTATATTTATTTAGTATTCGAATATATTTTTATAATTAAATTCATTTATTACTTAGACATCGTCGAGTTTTTTATTTGTACAAAAAATTAGATTGATTTGATACATGTAGCTAAGTGATTGAATAACATTTGTTTAAAAATATTTTTTTAAAAATTATAACTTTTATTTATATTATTTATAAAATAATATTATACGAACACTTAGTTACAGGTATCGAGTCAACCTGAAATTTTATATGGATAATAAACTTATTAAATTTTACGTAATAAATGGATCTGATCATAAAAAAAATTTATAAATTAAATAAAAAATATACACAAAATTTAACTTTTTGAGATGAACTTACTAAAAATGTGAAAGCATCTCATATTATACATACCATGAAGAAAACATTGACTCTCGTCCATTGAAAAAACATGTTTTCTAGTTAATGCATAAAGTGTGATCGCTAAGAATGCTTTTTGTTCTAAAAGCATGTTTAACAAATATGTTTTATTTAAAATTAATTAAAACGTGTTGGCTAAAAACGTTTTATATATTAGGTCAAAAAACGTGTTTGTTAAAAAGCATTTTATGGATTAAATAAAAAAACGTATTTACTAAAAACGTTTATATGTTGTTATTTTCTTTCATCAACATTATGTTGAGACTAGGCCAAAATTGCGTTTAGCAAAAATATATTGTATTAAATCGTAATTGTTAAACACATTATTACGTTATTACGTAAATTGAGAATAAAATTTAAAATTTTTTATTTTATTAATTAAGTTTAAAAAGTAACTTATTACAATATTACAGTAAAAGTGCCGTCTCTCCCTGCTCTATTCATAAATAAGCCTGTGTTTGGTCTGGCTTTTAAGCCAATTTTTTTGATTTTTTCCACTAAAAAAGTCACTTCGTTTAGATTTTTACAAAAAAGTAAAAAAAATTTTTATTTTTTTTCTCACAAAAAGCCATAATTTAACACAAAAAAATTAATAATTCTAAAATAAAAAAAAACTAATCCAAATACAAGCTAAATTAAACCCAACTTTATCCTTAAATTAGAAAGTAATGCAAAAACAATAATAATATAATATAATATAATATAGTGTGTATATATATATATATATACACACATTTATTTACGTATGTATATGTCATCGAAAATGGCGAGGGTATGGGCATTCCGTCAGGATAGCTGAGAATGGCATCAACGCTGACATAAGTGCGGAAAAAAAGGGATATTTCCTTCCCTCTCTAAAACTCCTCAGTACATATATATGGCGTCACCGGCGCCTTTGCTGCATTGTTCTCCGGGATTCAAGATCAGAAGCGGGCATTCCGCCTCGTCCTCTAGTTCCCCTGTTTCTTCGTCGTCGTCAGCGTCGTGTTCTTCGTCTTCGCCCAGCTGTTCGTCCTTCGATAATCGACACGGTTTCGGTTGGAATTGGAATCTCTGCAATTTTTCGGGTGAGTTTGTCGAATTCTCCTTATCCGTGGCGTTGTTTAGGTAAAAATTTGAGTTTGTGCTTTTCAATTTGCATGCTATATGAACAATTATTTGAGTTTTGCTGAAAGCTTGGACCCCGAAGCGAATTCAACGCGAGGGTTAACTTTGCAATTCAATTCGTGACACTTAGAATGGCTTAGAAGTAGATATGAATTCATGTATTTTAACAGATAGTGTTTTGATGATATTCAGAGTGGTGATGCACAATTACAGATGTTCCAGATGACAGAAAGGTCTTAGAACATTCTGTGATCGCAGTTGTTGTTTCAGGGATTCTGTCAATGAGTTAAAACGGGATAATTGATCAATGGGTGATGCTCACAAAATCGAGCAGTTCTTGTGCTTGGATGCATTCTTTATCACGTCGTATTATATGGTACGATTAATAAAACAGTTGCAGCCTTGCAGCAAGGGTTTTTGTGGGGCATTGTAAGGGAAGAGTGTAAATACCATCTTGTGGATTGGGGCATGGTGTGCGGCCCTTAGAGGGAAAGAAGGCTTAGGGATTAGGAAGTTAGATATTTTAATAAAGCTCTCTTAGGAAAATGGTTATTGTGATTCACTTGTGAGATATTGTAAAGGCACAGTGATGGCAATGACTTGATGTGATTAAAGATGACTGTATCACAGGACCTGCTTTGGATAGGGATTCTATAAGTTTGGGAGGTCTTTTTGAAATTCGCCTCCTAAATTGTATTTTTTGCATGGACGGTCACTAAATAGCACTAAGTATGCTATTTTCATCATTGACAAGTTGAAAAGAAGGGACAAGATTTTGGTGGTTTGGTATAGCATGTGTAAAGGAAATCAGTGAACCACTTGTTGCGTTGCCCACTGACCTTGTAAATTTGGGTTCTAATTCTTTATATATTTGGGGTTACTTGAGTGATCTCTAGATTGGTAAATGAGCTTTGTGTTTGCTGGCATAGTATATGCCGGAGGAGGAACAAGAGAAAAGCTGGGAATGTGGTTCTTTTTTTGCATTATGTGGTGCATTTGGATAAAGGAATTGTAAATCTTTCGAGGGTGTTGAATGCTCCATTCCTATTTTAAAAGAGGTGGGACCTTTGACCATCTTTTTTGGCCTTCATGAAGATTTTTTTGTTGTGTAGATTTTGTTGTTGAGTGTTTGGAGGATTTACACATCCTGGCTGTGTAGCGGCCTCGGTCTAGGTGGTTTTCCATTGTTGGCTTTGTATACTCCGTGTGCACATAGTTGAGCCACTGTGGCTTTTTTAATGATATTGCTTTTACATATAGAAAAAGGTGGGGAGGGGTGATAGGGTAGAATTTTGGTGCCTCTAGTGGTGTGGAGATAATGAGTTTTTTTTTTTTGCTAATATAAGGGGATAGGGGCTCCAAAGATTTGAATTTTGGGTGATAACGGGGGCAATGGAGCTCATTGCCACTTGAGTTAGCCACCACTTGAGATAAGAAGTTTGAGAGAGCGTTATTCTTTTTTTTTTCCTTCTTGCCAACGTGGCGGATTATGGGTTTCTTATGGCTCTTGGGTTAATAGGCTGAGGAGAAATCTGCAACATTGGAAGATGGATCATCTGTCTAATCTTCTGTATGCGTACAATTGTACAAGGGAATTAAAGGTGGTGAAAATACCTTGTGTTGGCTTATAAACAGGAAAGTGATTCTTTATGTGAAATCTTTCTATGGAGCATTGTTGGGGAATAAGGGGTAACTTCCCAATGAAAAAGTATTTGGTATGTGGAAACCCTTCTAGAATACAGCTCAAGAGAGGATTCTTACAATTGAAAACCTTATTGGAAGTCGACAAATCTTTCTAAATTGCTGTTGCCTTTATAAATGTAATGGGAAGGTAATTTGTTATTTGCTTGTTCAATGTCGGGTGGCAAGGGAGTTGTGAGGATATTTTTTTTTGGCATTGTTTTGCATGCATTGGGTCTTTCATAAATAGATGAAAGGGTTCTATTTGAATGGTGGGGGGGACGTAGGGTTCATAAGCTGGATTTTAGGCAGTGGAGGTGCTCGTCGTAAGCTCAATTTTCTTTGACCCTTTGTTTAGTTGGGTTTTGGGGTTTTTTTTTTGTTTTTTTTTGGGTGGGGGGGTTGTTATGCCTAGCCTTGATCATTTTGTGGATTTTGTTATCTCTTTTCATTTGGTTTGGACGAAGCTATAGCTTCTTTTTTGATTTTAAATTTATTTTCTTAGTGAGGTCCATGCCTATGTTGCCTTAGGAGTTATTAGTTATCATGGTTTAACCTTGTGTACACAGATTACATCCCCTTAGATGCAAATACTGTAGACTCATTTGATTAGGTCATGTAGCGATTGTATCTATGTTCCCCAGCTTGGTAAAGACAGAGGGGTACCCGAGTATCTTGATTCAAAACTAAGGCTTTTTGTCTTCCTTTTGTATAGAGTAAGTGCTCCCATTATTTACACATGGAACATTGTAGACACTTTTTGGTCCCTAAGTTATGTCTTATATCATTATGCAGTGCCTCCTTTCTGTATGTATTCCTTATCATCTTAATGCCATATGAAGTTTATACATTTGTTTATGCTCTGGTTTCTTTCAGTTGCTTTCTTCCCTTTGGTCTGAGGTTACTAACAAAACTTTCCCAGGAATAAACAATATTTGGAAACACCACAGCATGAGAGCTCATGCCATGAGTACCACTCAAGGCAATATTAGAGCACCAAGGGGCATTACTAGTGTGAAAAGTGAACCTGATCATCTTCTTGTCCTTGTTCATGGCATCTTGGCAAGGTATGTGTATGGATTGGAAAGAATAGTACTGGAAAATTTTGTTTATGACGAGCTCCCATGAGGAAAGCAAACAGACAAAAAAGGTTGATGAGGAAAACTAAGGATCATTACATGCTCTTCTAAGGCTGTATAATTGTTATCATCTTGTGCGTTTGTTAATGTTTTAGATTCATTTTTCAAGGTGTGCCTAATATCTCTGTTTTATAAATGCCTTCTACCATCATTTTTATCTATAGTTGCGTGTATCTTGCCGCGCTTTGTTTTTATATGTCCTTGTCCATGTCCATGTCTATGTCCATGTCCATGAGAATCTTTTGCATCAATTAAGTGATTTGGGTTTGTTTTGTATATTAGAAAGAGAAAAAAACAGCCCGAACAAGGTCTATACACACTTCGGTTGAGTTGTAGTGGCCTTAGCGTGCCCATTGTCAAGCACTTCAACATAGGGTTACAAATATTGTTGACATAAAATTGGTCTTTTGGTAGCACTGCTTAGTCTCCTCTTCTAGGATTTAACATGCCGAGATTCAAAGATTATGGTGTGGGCCATGTGGTGTATGTAGTATTTTTTTGGACAATAGTAGCCTTGGAAGTATAATGCTTAGCATTTAATAAAAGCTTAAGAAAAGAGGTAAGAGAGGAAGACAAAAGGTTTTGGTAAAAATAAAAATTATTTTATTTTATGTGTAACGGAATGAGATAACGTCAGCTGTGGGTTATTCTTGGTCTAGGCTCCGGGTATGGCAACTCACGTTTGGGCCAACTCCCCTCTACTCGCCTGAGAAAGGTTGACTTCGACCAAAGCTAGCTATATTAGTTCAGGAGCGGTTACCTCCAACACAACCCATCTCCACTAGTTCGAAAGGGGTTCGCTCCAGACAACCCCTCCCTCATACTTAGCCAAACGCAAGACTCTTCTACAACAAGACCTAGGTTGGGAGCATGGCTTAGAAGACTTAGCTTGGGACCTTTGGGAGATTGTGGTTTGGAGGTTAGAGTTAAGGGCTCGTCAGAATTGCTTGGCTTGCCCCACCCTCGGTGTGGCTCCATTTTGACCAACCTTAAAGAGAAGGGTATTAAGACAAGAAGATAATAGCTACACTGACCACCCCAAGGAATACAATGCTTACGACAATGGGCAAAGCACGGGCTCCCTTGCTATATCGGGTAACAGAGGCCTCCACCAACGGCTGACTCAACCGCGACATTCAAGTTCTCACTTCAAGGGAATGTCTCCATCTGTCGCTTGGCAATAGCGACCTCTGGGCTCCCTTGTCTCCCATATAAAGGAGCCCATTATCCTCTTTCAAAGGTTACTGTTCATTTGTTATTTTTTTCGACTTTGAGCTTCTTTCCATCATCTCCCTCTCTCTTTCCTAAGCTTTATTCCGCTCTCTCTTCCTTTGCCTCCAACGGTTCTAAGCCATCAAATGCCTACCATCTTTCCAAACATTCGGGTCAATCCTTTTGACTCTGAACCAATCACATATGCTAGCAATGAGAAGCAAATAAAAAATAAACAACCACAAACAATAATAAGAGGCTCACGTTTTTTTACGTGAAAAATCTCAACTCGGATAAAAACCACACGACCAGTCCAAGTCTAAGTAAATCAAGCACTATACTATTGAACAGTTACAAGAACTAACTTACAGATTCCCATTGAATTCACAGCACATACGACTTAAGTTAAAATTTCCAAATCTATGTGCATGATCAACAAAGAGTTTAATCCATAATGCTTCACCAAAATATTGAATCCACAAAGCTTTACACTGACGGAATCCATCCAAGGCAACCTTAGGAGTCTATCAAAGGTAATCAGAATTTTTCTCCTTGTTGAGCTTTGAAGACTTGAGGAATTAATCTTCAATTTATTTATGCCTCGGCAGTGTATCTCTCTTGTCATTTTAAACTCATATATAACCATTTGTTTATAATAGGAGAGGCCTAGGAAACTTTCCTAGCTGAAATGGAACTCTTAAAGAAATTTAATAAGCCCGAAACACTATTTTTCAAAGCCCAAATAAATAATTCTTGAGTGATCTACCACTCGTGTGCACTTAGATTGTTCGAACGGCCTTCAAAGTATAGTATATCAATGTGTGGTTGTTCTACAAAACGTTATTCACGAATTTCGAAGGTTTGATTCCGAAGCTTCACTCCAACTGAAGTTCCTTTCTGTATGAATTCCCAAATTGCTAGAACCAGGCTCTTATTCTAACTCCAAGGCAGCTGGAAGTAAACTTTTTAATTCCTTAATGCACCAAACCAACGTCTCTATAGAATACTTTCTCCAGAGTCTTTATACATAAAATTCAAAACTAGGAATTCGTCTCTTTCATTAGTTTGTTGTACCATTACTCAGATTACCTGTACTTAGAGATATTAAGATCAAATAAAATTCTAATCTTAATACAACTCAAAATATTAAATACAGTTAAAATGGATTTTGTCTAAGGGATTTTCAAACCTATTTAGAACTCTAAATTCTAACAGTTTTGATAAATATGTTAGTGTTTTGATGTTCGGACCGGTAGGGTTGACTAGAAAGAGGATGATCTTGTGATGGATAAGGTTGGGATTTTGGTCTTGTTTTCCAAGGGGGGTTCGGATTTTGGTCTTGTTTTCCATGGGGAATAAGCAGTCTCAATTCGAAGAAAGGCGACACCTAAGAAGTTCGTTCAGTGCTTTTTTTGTTTTCAACGAGCAATGGATGTTGCAACTTGTTTTTTAGTACAAGTTACTTTCCTTCTCGAACGCAACTCTGCAAGGGGTGCTTTGATTGCTTTTTGTGAAGTTGCCCTTTTTCGTTTGTGCATCTTTCTTTCTCCCATGATTGTTTAGCCAATGATGGATTTCGCGCCATGGAATGAATCAAGGAACTAAGGATGTTTCCAATACCGACAGCAGCTCCCACTGAAGCAATTGTAGCCGCCCACTCTGGCACCCATTGATTTTGTACCTTCTAACATCTCGAGTTGAGGATTCTCGTCACGCTTTTCATTCACTATTTTCTGTTACAGATTCATTGAAGAGTTCAAGAAAAATTTAAGGAGGAAATCAAATATATTGTTGATATTGGTAAAGTTGGTGGAGCCCACTAGAAGTCAATCCCATTTAATGAGAATGCTCCTTTCGTCAGTGCTTTCATTTTTTCTTTTCTTTTTTGGGTTATGTAAGTGTTGTTTGTGCTCTATTATACCTTTGTAGCTGATAAAAAATGAGCTGGTGACTTAAGCATATTATTATTTCTTTTTATTTTTTATGAAAAAATGTATATATCAATTATGCTTTCCTGAATTGTACGCCTTTTCTATAACAACCCATCATTTAACATATTTGCCATACGTGGCATGGATTCTTAATGGATATGTATCAACCTCAGCCTATTTATAATTGATGTTTAACGTTTTAAAGGCAACATTCCTAAGATAGTGTAACGTAATGTCCCAAAGACATTGCATATCACCCCTAACCATGTAATAAGCTTGACACCTTCAAAGGGTCTATTGCACCTGTATTTGCCATTAACAATCTCAAGAATATATGAATTATTATAACTTTAATTTTCAATGCAGGATATATTGACATGTCTGCATAACTAGCTTTATTTCACAGGCACCTCAAACACCTTAACCAACTTGCTTACTTCAATCTTTTTCAAAACCTCAAAGCTTGTGAGATTTTTGCTGAAAGATCTACACTGAAGCCATTGAAAAGATGCTCTTTGTGGTTATTGTGTGAACTAATTGTTATGTGACCTAATTGACTAGCTTCTAGGGCATCACATTTTCACTTGGATTGCCCATCTCCATCTTTGAAGTCATTGGCCTATGGCGCTAGTAAAAAGCCTTTTTTTTCTTTAAAACAAAAATTCTGTTGAATTACTCGCATGCATGTTTTTGTATGTGCTTGGTGTAGAAGACTCACATTCTGTTGCTTGTTGTTAGCACTAAGTAGCTTGATTGAATGTAATCTTTCACTTTTTGAAAGCCTTGCCGGCTCAGTGGCTCCTTCACCTTGGTTATTGAATGTGATCTTTCACTTTTTGAAAGCCTTGCCGGCTCAGTGGCTCCTTCACCTTGTCTAACCAAGCTTTGGTTAGCTCCAAACTTGCAGCCCTAGCTATATGGTATGACTAGGCTGGGAGCATGACATAGGTACTCTTGAAGTTGGTGCCTTGATCATGGGATATAAGCGAGCAACCCATAACCTCTTGCGAGATCGCTAGAGACTTGTGAAATGTAATTGGAAAAGCTAAAGCGAAGGAATCGTTAAATTGGTCGACTCATCTCTTTTGTGATGGCTCTACTTTGACCAGTTTTAAACATGAGAGAGAGGCATTTGCGAGAAGACCAGACTTTGATAGTGTAATATGACATCTTAAAGAGTGTATTGACTCATTGACACAACTATCAAGGGTGAGTTGGTCACCATGGCCTCACTTTTTTATAAAGGAGGTTTCTGCCTCTCTATTTATTAGAGCTTTTCCACACATTGGAGGTTACTAATTCCACTGCCACTCTCTTTGTGCTTTATAGTTGTCTCGGCTTCCTCCCTCTTTCACTCTAGTGGTCTCATTTCATCTTGCGCCTATTATGACTCCCAAAGGAGCCACAGTCTGCCCACTTCACATTGTACTCCATTGGGCAAGGATCATGTGTTGCTCCCATTAGTAAAGAAACAGGAACATTGCAAAACATTTCGAAAATGTTTTGGAAATGTTTTGAAATCATTTTAATCGTGACAAAATTAGAATTGTTTGGAAACATAAGTTGAAATGCATGTATTAAACACAAATAAATTGATTAATTGAACATATATAGATTTATGCAGTGTTCTTCACATAAAATAGCAAGTATACAACAATAAAAATCAATATTTCTATTAATTAATTTTATTATGTATCATTAAATACCTAATTTTATTAAGTACAAGTGGGAATATTGAAAAAAGTGTAAGATCTCAATAAAATAAGGTGTAACAGTTTGCTTAGGCAGCAATAATACTAATAATGTATTTTTAATGAAGTAAAATACAACCATCTCAATTTTTTAAAGAAAATGTAAAAATATTTATGAAAAATCTTTAATTTTTTCAAATAAAACTTGTATAGGTATATTGCACAATGCTTTGGAGTGTTTTATAGGAAACAGTAGAATTTCGTTGTTCCACTAGTGTTTTGTTTTCGTCACTTAGGAAACGGAAATGTTTCGATTGTTTCATTGGAAACAAAGGGGAATTTTGTTCTTTTCCATTGAGGGGAAGAGTTCTCCATCCGTATGGGACCCAAACAGAGCAGTGTCGTTGCCCACTATAAACGGACACCTTCCAATCTCTTCAGTCAATGTCTGAACCTACTCACGCCATATCTACATACTTGCGTCCAACAGTGGGCACAGGTCCTAAGATTAAGGATTTAGGGAGATTTGATGTTTCACATACTTGTGCCCATTATTCATACCCATGTCCATGTAACATTGCTTGCAGAGGTGATTGTTCTGGCATATTTATTTCATGGATGTCTCAAATAGGTTTTCCTGACTATGGAAACCTTTCTGCTTTGATAGCTTGTCTTCATCTTTGAAGTTGCATCTGCATATGTGCCGGTGCCTGACCCAATGAGGATAAATCTTTGTCCATGTGAATTTTTTATATGGTGGGTAAGAAGTCTTTTTGTTTTTTTTTGTCTGTTGAATTACTCTTGTGCATGTTTTGAACGTGCTTGGCATAGACAAATGCATATTTTGATGCATGTTGGTAGTACTTAATGGCTTAGATGAATGTGTTTCTTTCCACTTTCTGAAAGCCTTTTCCCTTTTCCTATTCAATCAATTTGAACTTTACTTAATTATTTATTTAATTATCAACTAGACAGTATTTGCGTGTACTGTACCTCACCCCATCAATTATACTCTTGACTAATATTCTTTTATAATCCCACTTCTTCGCCAACTAGCCTCTTGTACACCCAACCCCACAAAAAAATAAAAAAGATTTTCCCCCTTTTCAGCTACCCCGATATTGAAAATCTCACAATAAGTGACATGTTTCTTTGAAATGGAAATGCCATAATTATCCCTACTTCTTGGAAACTATAAGCCTAAAATTCCAACTCTCAGAAGTAGTTGACTTTTTTGAAAAAAGTAAAAAATGACCAGGGTTCGGAAAAGGTAACACCAAGGATGGTGTTCCTTTATATAATATTATAAATAGATTATAGATATTATAGATGTTTGTATTTAGATGCATAATCGAAGATGGTGGCTCATTCTGTTTCAGCCTTATGGTCCAGTTCAATGTCCACTGAATTGAAATTTATTGTTTGATTTTTACATTTTGGTTAGCGATGTTTAGTCAGAACCAGGATTTATGTTTTATGTTTTTGCTTGTCTCAATGTATGTATCCAAATTGATGTTGTACTTGCCAAAAAAAGCATGTATCCAAACTGATTTTGAGTTTGCTTATCCTCTAAGTAATGCAGTCCAAGTGATTGGATATATGTTGAAGCAGAGTTGAAGAGGCGTCTTGGAAGGAACTTTTTAATTTACGGTATGGTCATCTATGCAACAAGCAATATTTTCTTTTTCGTATCACTTCTCCATTTGGGATAATTGTTTATTGGCTTATTTTAATTTGTTTTTCGTCTTTAGAGAACCTTTTCATCTTTTTGTAAAAAATTTCCCCTACTTTTTTTATTCTTTTGATCAAGCCAAACTGAAAAAGATAAATTTCTTTGACCAAATGATGAAAAAAGTTCATAAAGACAAAAATATGCCAAATTTATTTTTCTTTTTTGTATTTATGGACCTTTTTTCAACTACTATTAATTTATTTATTTTACCTTTCTAACAAAAATAAGCCAAATTGGCCAAATTTATTGCGATAAATGGGGATGGTTGATTTAGATAGGTGGGTTATTGCATTGGAGAGCACTGATGCTTATTATTTAATTAAGCACACGATTATTTATTTTCCATGCAACAACCTATTTTGTATTTGAGGCAATAGAAAGTTCATGAGGATAATGATGATGATGTATTCATCTGCAAGGCATACTGCTTCTTCTTCTCTCCCTCCTACCCCTAGTCAAAGTTTCTAACCTCTCCAGTTCTTGGGTGTGTAGTTATGGAATCTGCTGTTGTTCTGGTGTAATTTCAAGATATGATAATTTCTTTAAAAAAATAAATAAATAAAAATGATGTGCTAATTGATTTCTGTGCAGCAAGTTCTTGTAACACTTATACAAAAACCTTTGCTGGGATTGAGGGAGCTGGGAAAAGATTAGCAGATGAAGTGAGTAGCATATTTATGTATGATTATGTATATGTTTCCGTTTCAAGTATGTAGCTTTAGGGCCACTGCCTGTTTTAAGGCATGAATATTTTGGTTTGAGTTTTGGACGGTCACTACTTGCAAATGAACTCGGGAATGTATCCACTTCACCCACTGGATAGTGGCCCCAGTGGGTGCAAGTGCAGACCAACCCTTTATTTATTTTTTCTGCCTCTTATAAAGCATTTGAAGAAATCAACTCCGGGTAGTGGCCATTTTGAGTTTTCATTTTTGCAGCCCGTGGCTGTGGTAACAAGTTACTTGTTATGTATTCTGTGGAGTTAAACAGGTAATGCATGTGGTTAAAAGGACAGAGAGCTTAAAAAGGATCTCCTTTTTAGCCCATTCTCTTGGTGGATTGTTTGCCAGATATGCTATTTGTGCCCTTTATTCATCAACTGCCTTCCCTAGTGATGAATCTAAAGATACACTTGCCTCTACCAGTGCAAACTCAAAAACAACACGCTCTTCAGGACGAGGTATGATTGCAGGGTTGGAGCCAGCCAATTTTATTACCTTGGCTACTCCACATCTTGGCGTGAGAGGGAAGAATCAGGTTCGTTCTTGTGGTACTCACTATTCTGTCTTTGTGGCTCCTGCATAATTGTTAAATAAATTGATACATTTCTGGGTTTGTTGATGCACTTCACTTAGATGATATATACAGTTGGTTGACATGTAGTCATATTTAATCGTAGTAATCTTTTTTTCTTTTTCCTTCTTTCACCCCATATATGATTCAATAATAAATTGTAATTTTTTTGGTAAAATAACATTGTTCAGCACAGGTTTAATTGGTCATTCTTACGTTGGTTCATGAAAATCATCAATTTGTGATCACTTTGTGTTAGCCTTTATGTGAAAAGTAATGATCTTAATGGATATACTAGGTTCTTCTATTTTTTCAATACTATTAAATTCCTTTAAAGATTTGAGGTCCAGTTTTCTTGTAACTGTTAAGAATAATGGAAAGCCGTACCCTAATAAGTAGGTGAGCTCTTATTTATATTCAACTTAGAGAATATTATTATAATCATGCACCCACACACACCGGAACATAATAATAATATAATAATAAACTACTAACACCCCCCTTAAGCTGGAGCATATATATCTACTAAACCCAACTTGTTACATAAATAGGAGATACATGGACCTGGTAAAGATTTAGTGAAAATATCAGCTACCTGTTCCCCTGTAGGGATAAAACTAAATGTCACAACACCTTTCTGATATTCATCACGGATAAAGTGACAGTCAACCTCAATGTGCTTCGTTCGCTCATGAA
>JAOTRH010000026.1:8640337-8710804 GCA_034768845.1 Heliamphora exappendiculata | reverse complement strand
TAAATTTCTATCAAAAGTAGCCAAAACCATATTTTTAATTTTTAATTTTTTGATAAAAAAAATAATATTTTTAATTTTTAATTTTCAGATAGGAAGAAAATATCTTCTCAAAAAAAGATAGCAATTAGTTTATGTAAAAAAAAATGATACATTTTAAGTTGTCACATAATATAAATTTTTTATATTAAAAAAAAACTAATTCAACAATTTTCTATTGAAGGTAACTAAAACAATATTTTTCAATAAAACAAATTCATTTTTTAGAAATTAGAAAAAATTTCTAAAAATTTTGTTTAAATTTTTTTTTAAAAAGTTTCAAAACATTAAAAAAATTTAAAAAGCTTCAAAATTGTAAAGGATTTTGAAGTTGTATTTTTTGTAAAGAGATGATATTTTAAAAAAAAGAAAAATAAAGAGAGAAAATGTATTAAATAATAATAGAATTGATATTTTTTTAAACTAACTACATTAAATAAGAAGAGAGATGATAATCTGAACAGTAAAATTAAAGTAGTATAACAAATCTCAATCTTTAAAGATAATTTGTTTCTAAAATATTTCAAATACATGAATTCTTTTATTATATAAATATGTTTTTTTTTCTGTTCATAAAAAAAAAAGTCTAACGAAAGAGGAATAAATTTGAAATACAAATTAGAGACAATTACTCTTTTTTCAATTTCTTGTACTTTTTTGCAAGAGATAAGAGGCAAACTTATATGTATATCTGTCCTCTAGTATGAAAGGTAATAAGTCAACTAACGGAGCATGTGAGCAATCACCTTTGGCTAAGGATTAATAGTTTGTTAGAATTATTGGTTTAAAATATAATTTAATACTATATTTGTTAAATTTTTGAATTAATTTGGATTATTAGTCCGTCAAATGGTAATAATTAGTGAGGAAATGTATGGGATTAAAAAAAATTAAATTAAATAGTGAATTTAAAAAATTTTAAAAATAAAAAATTAAAATTAAAATATTAAAATAAATATCATAAAATTTAACTTATTAATTTATTTAAGTTAATTTTAAAATAAATTAACTTAATATAATGATAAATTATTATCTAATTCGTTATTTAATCTCATTCAATTCAAACACAAAAAAATTAATCCCACCTCACTATTAATCCCATTTTATTACCAATCTCCCCTCACTATTAATCCAATCTAATTTAGTTCGGATTATCAAACGAGCCCTTTAAGTCTTAGTAAAATTTAATAATTATAATCGTGTTAATTATAAAATTTTAAGATGGTATAGGTTTTTACCCCTTATTTTTTTCTTCAAAATTTAATATTTATTCTTAAGATATTGTAAATTAACCATACTTCTTTCCGGAATTAAAATACCTGTATTTGCCCCTGTATGTATGGGTATTGGATTTGTAGAGAAAATGAAAGTAAAATAAAATTATTTATACTGTAATCATTCCGTTTTTTTTTTAAAACTAAGGAAGCAAAAAAAAAATATTTCTACTCCTTATATACTCGTTTGCTTGCAAACTCTCTCTCCCTCTCTCTCTCTCCCTACTTAGATATTCAATGTGCATATTTAACGCTAACGTATTGAGTTAGTTATATTTTTTATAATAAATTTAAAATTTTATAAATTTTACTATATAGTTTTTTTTAAAAATTTATATTTTTAGAACTTATTCATAAACATCTACCAAATATTCAATATAAGATTTTGTATAAAAAAAATTGAGAAAGTTAATTGGTTTTTTCCTTTTTCAGAATAGAGAGATTTTCTTATTCCAAATAAATAAAACCTATCAAGTTTTCTCGTTTTCAAAACTAATTATTCGATTTTAAAATCAAGAAATTTATTAGTTTTAACATGTTGATAAATTTAATAAATTTTTAGTGCTTTTTGTTTTTTAAATTTACTTTATTTTAAGTTTTATAAATAAAAAAAAATACCAAATACAGACTTTTAAGTTTTATATTTCACGAACTTTGAAGATAGTTACAATTTGCATAAAAAAAAATTGCAAAATGAAAATATTCGCAAAGTGAAAATTTTTTTAGTTTACGACAAATTTCTTAATTTGTAATAGAGAAATTTATATCAATTCAAGATTTTTACGTAATTTTATATTTAATATAAATCATATTTAATAAATTTTGACAACTAATTGAAAAAATAATAATTTTGTTAAAAATAATTCTATATATTGAAAGTTAAGAAATTTTAAAAAATTTAATTATAATGTAATTTACTACTCACAACTACTTAAATAAAGACAAATCAATCAAAATTTAAATTAAGTTTAAGAATATAACGTTAACTTTAAAAATCTTAATATTGAGCCAAATGTGAAGAAAAATCAATTTTTATGATAGGCCGATTGATCGATGGTATCTGTAGGCAAAAAATCGAGAGCAGTGAAAAATCGCTTGATAGACTGATCGATCCGTCTAAAGACGGATTGTTCGGTCTATGCGATGATCGCCTATTATAAAGTTGTTAGAGTTTGCAGTCGCCAAGGGTGTGGTTTTTTTTGTGATATTTTGTATTTTCTCTCTCAGAACTTTTTCTCCCTTTGTAACCTCCAATCATACAGTGACAGTGTGTGATCTCGTGGAAGTAGGCACAGATTGCTAAACCATGTAGACCTTGTGTTTGTGCGTGGATTGTCTCTTTCTCTCTTCTTCGTTATTATTTCGTTGTTTGTGTGATCGTTGTTGATATTGGACAGGATTAGTGATTGCATTCTGATCCCTAACAACTGGTATCAGAGCTCCAAGTTAAGAGGTTGACGAACGCACATGGAAGAAGAAGGCAGATCGACAGGAATCGAGAAGTTCGTTGGTACAGACTTCAATTATTGGAGGATGAAGATAGAAGATTATCTGTATGGGAAGAAGCTACACTTATCGCTTTTAGGGTCCAAACTAGAGGGCATAAAAGATGGAAATTGGGTCTTACTTGACAGACAGATGCTGGGAGTCATCAGATTAATGTTGTCTCGGTCGGTAGCACACAACGTAATCAAGGAGAAGACAACGGCAGATATAATGGCGGCACTGTCGTGTATGTATGAGATGCCGTCAGCAAACAATAAGGTACACCTCATGAATAAACTCTTTAACCTAAAGATGGCTGAGGGTGCACTCATTGCACAACACTTAAACGAATTCAATACCATCACGAATCAACTATTTTCAGTGGATATTAGTTCTGATGATGAAATCAGGACCTTGATTGTGTTGGCTTCACTACCAAATAGTTGGGAGGCTATGAGAACGGCAGTGAGTAACTCTACCGGTAAGAACAAACTGAAGTATGATGATGTCAGGGATTTGAGTTTAAGCGTGGAGGATCGTAGGAGGGATTCAGGTGAGATATCTAATTCGAGGTCGAATACCAGTACAACATTAAATGTTGAAACACGAGATAGAGGTAATGACAAGAATCAGAACAGAAACAGGTCTAAGTCCAAAAAAGGCAGAAGCAAGTCCAGGTCAGGACGGCAAATTGAATGCTGGGGTTGTGGTAAGACTGGCCATATCAAGAAGAACTATAGGGAGTAGAAGTAGAAAGCTGACGGTGAGTCAGCAAATGTTGTGACAGAGAATATTCAGGATGCCTTGCTCCTATCAGTTGATAGCGCCCTATTAATTCTTGAGTGTTGGATTCAGGAGCATCCTTTCACACGATGGCACACTAGGAGATTATGAAAAATTTTATTGCTTATGACTTTGGTAAGGTATATTTGGCTGACGGAGAGACTTTAGACAACGTAGATACAGGTGACGTCAGAATTAGAGTGCCGAACGGGTTAGTGTGGAAGATACAGAAGGTACATCATATACCTAAACTGATGAAAATTTTAATTTCAGTTAGACAATTAGATGTTGAAGGTCATTCGGTTACCTTTGATGGTGGCACATAAAAAAGTCATTAAAAAAGCTATAGTAGTGGCTTGAGGAACGAAGACATGTACACTGTATATGACTACTAGTACAAGGGATACGGTGGTATTGGCAGATAGCGGTTCAGACACGAGCTTATGGCATCAGAGGCTGAGGCACATGAGTGAGAAAGGGATAAAAATTCTACAGTCGAAGGGCAAGTTGCCAGGTTTGAAGCCTATGGAATTTGATTTGTGCGAGGGTTGCATTTTCGGGATGTAGAGAAAGGTCATCTTTCTGAAAGGCAGCGGGACACCAAAGCCAGATAGGCTAGAGTTGGTACACACAGATCTGTGGGGTCCTTCCCCAGTTGCATCTCTTGGAGGCTCGCGGTATTATGTGACATTCATTGACGACTACAACAGGAAGGTATGTGTCTATTTTCTGAAACACAAGTCTGATGTGCTTGAAACTTTTAAGAAGTGGAAGGTCTTAGTTGAGACTAAGACCAGATTGAAGTTGAAATGTCTTAGGTCAGACAATGGAGGTGAATACACAGACGAGAGATTTAGGAATTTTTGCACATTTAGTGGAATCAGGTGGAAAAAGACCATTCTAGGAACGCCACAGCAGAATGGGGTGACTGAGCGAATGAACTGAACACTAAATGAGAGAGCCAGAAGCATGAGACTGCATTCTGGGCTACTAGACTATTTTAGAGATGAAGCAGTGAACACAACAGTCTACCTTCTAAATTAAGGACCGTCAGTACCATTGGGATTTAAAATTCCAGAGGATGTCTGGAGCAAAAAAGAGGTGAACTTATCTTTTCTAAAAATCTTTGGTTGCACGTCATATGTTCATGTTGATTCTGATGCTAGAAGTAAGTTGCAACCAAAGTCTGGAAAATGCTATTTCATTGGTTATGGAGATAATGAGTTTGGCTACCGATTTTGGGATGACAAAAATCAAAAGATCATTAGAAAAAGAAATGTGATTTTTAATGAACAGGTGTTGTATAAAGACATATCAAAGGCAGAGATAGTGCATTGCCAGAGACAAAGAAATTCGAGTTCATTAACTTAGATGACATTTTCGAAAAAGCCAAACTGAATGGGAATGAGGAAGAGAAGGAAAACATGAATCCACATGTGGAACACAGTACGCCTGTGACAACATTTATGAGGCCTTCTAGGAGCATCAGACCGCCACAGCAGTTTTCATTGTTCCTGTTCTACATTTTGCTCACTGACAGTGGTGAGTCAGAAAGTTATGCAGAAGCCTTGCAGACCAAGAGTTCGATGAAGTGGGAGTCAGTAATGAAAGATGAGATGGATTCCCTGTTGACAAACCATACACGGGAGCTGATTAAATTACCAGTTGGAAATAAGGCTTTGCATAATAAGTGGGTATACAGAGTGAAGGAAGAACATGACGGCAGCAGGCACTACAAGGCAAGGTTAGTTGTCAAGGGATTTCAACAAAAGGGAGGAGTTAACTTTACTAAAATCTTCTCCCCGATTGTGAAGTTGACAACGATCAGAACAGTGTTGGAAATTATGACTACATAGGATCTATTTCTAGAGCAGTTGGATGTCAAGACTGCGTTTCTTCATGGTGAGTTGGAAGAAGATATATACATGCGCCAGCCTTAAGGATTTGTAGTGAAAGGCAAGGAAGACATGGTCTGCAAATTGAAGAAAAGCTTCTATGGTCTGAAACAAGCTCCAAGACAGTGGTACAAGAAGTTTGATAGCTTCATACAAAGTACCGGGTTTACCAGGCTGGAGGCAGATCATTGCTGTTTTGTCAAGAGTTTTGACAGTTCATATATCATTCTACTGCTGTATGTAGATGATATGCTCGTTGCCAGGCCGTGCATCGAGGAGATCAACAAGCTAAAAAAATAGCAGTCAAAGTAATTTTTCATGAAGGATTTGGGAGCTACCAAGCAAATTCTTGGGATGAGGATAGTCAGAGACAGAGTCGCAAGGACCGTGAGACTATCTCAAGCAGAATATGTGAAGAAGGTGCCGAGCATGTTCAACATGGATAGTGCAAAACCTGTCAGTACACCATTAGCTAACCATTTCATGCTATCTAAGGATTAGTCTCCAAGGACAGAGCAGGAGTAGGAGCACATGAGCAAGGTTCCTTATACATCAGCTATTGGTAGCTTAATGTATGCTATGGTCTGTACCAGACCAGATATCGCATATGTAGTGGAAATAGTCAGCAGATACATGAGCAATCCAGGAAAGCAGCATTGGGATGCTGTCAAATGGATTCTGAGATATTGGAAGGGGACTACAAAGACGTCTTTGTGTTTTACGAGGACATGATTGAAACTGCTAGGCTACGTGGATGCGGACTTAGCAGACGATGTTGATAGTAGAAAGAGCACCACAAGGTTTGTCTACACTTTAGGGGGCACAATAGTGAGCTGGACTTCAAAGCTGCATATGGTATGGTGCAGTGACAGAGGCTGGAAAGAAGATGCTATGGTTGCAGGGTCTCTTGGATGAGTTGGGTAAGAAGGTTGACAGATGAACGCTCTACAGTGATAGCTAGAGTGCTATCTTTCTTGCTAAAAATTCAGCATTCTACTCTAGGACGAAGAACATACAGGTGCAGTATCACTTCATTCTCTCGTTACTGGATAGCAGTTAGTTGAATCTTGAGAAGATTAGCGGGGCGAAGAATCTAATTGATATATTAACAAAAGGCGTAAACATTGACAAACTAAAGCTATGCTCGGCTTCAGTTCGTCTTCAGGGATAGAAGACAGGAGGTTGGATCACACATGTTTGAGTATTTATTTTTGGTGGTTTCAAAGTGTTAGTGAGTTTGATGGAATTTCTCAAGACTTGGAATGATTTTACTTCAAGTTGGAGAATAATTAAGCTAAATGTGAAGAAAAATCAATTTTTATGACAGACCGATCGATCGGTAGTGCCTGTAGGCGAGAAATCGATAGACTGATCCATCCATCTTTAGACCAACCGATCGATCGATCTATGCAAAGATCGCATGTTATAAAACTGCTAGAGTTTGCAGCCGCCAAGGGTGTGGTTATTTTCTTCTGTGATATTTTGTATTTTCTCTCACAGAATTTGTTCTCCCATTGTAACCTCCAATCATACAGTGAAAGTGTGTAATCTCTTGGACGTAGACACAGATTGCCGAACTACGAAAATCTTGTGTTTGTGCGTGTATTGTCTCTTTCTTTTTTTTTCGTTATTATTTTGTGATTTGTGTGATCGTTGTTGATCTTGAGCGAGATTAGTGATCGCGTTCGAATCTTCAACACTTAGCAATAAGTATAATCTTATTACAATTTTTTAAAATAAAATTAATAATTAATTTATTCAAAAAATCACTATAAATAATAAAAATATATAAATACGAAATGAACAAACAATCAAAAACTCACAAAATTAACAAACGGAAGCTTACAACTGCCATCATGACATAGAGGGCCCCACCAGGCCAACCCTAATCGATCGGAGTCTCTAAGTCTATATTTTAGAAGAGGTTCTATTCATTTTTATATTTATAAATTTTAAAAAAATTATTATAAAAATTTAATAAGATATAATTATTATGTTGATTCATATTTTATTAACATTTAAATTATAACTAAAATAAAAAACATAAACATGAGAAAATAAAAATAAATTTTGCAAATCAGCATATAAAAATTATTAATGTCTAAAAGTTAAATTCAAATCATAAAATAATCATATAAATACAAAAATAAATGCATAATTCAAACAAAAAAATAGAATTAAAACAAAAACAAAACATAAAAAAAAATGAGGAGAAATAATAAAATGAGAATATCAGTTCTCATTCAAACAGAACATAAAATAAGAATTACAAAAAGTACAGAACATAAAAATAAAAAATGAGAAGAAATAATAAAATGAGAATATCATTTCTCATTCAAACAGAACATAAAATAAGAATTACAAAAAAGACAGAATATAAAAAATAAAAAATGAGAACTGAAAAATTACCTTTGGGCGTTCAGCTTCGCCGCTAACCGCTTCGCAGAGAGAGAGAGAGAGAGAGAGAGAGAGAGTAACTGAGGAACAGCTGAACAGAGAGGAAGAGTGGAAGACTCAAGACTTGAAGATCTCAAGAGCCCACTGCCCACAGGCCCAGCTGACATCCCACAACGCCGGAACGGAGGGAGATTTCGCCGTTGCCGTCGAGCTTGTCGCCGTCGGAAGAGGAAGAGGCTGTGTCGCTCAGTCGCTGACTCGGTCGTCGCTGTCTGCTGTAACTGTTGCCGTGTTGCGCGACTTTCGCCTCAGGGCTCAGATGAGTTTTAGTCTTTCAGATTTAGGGTAAATTTGATAAAGATGGGTTTGAATTTGGGTTTTATTTTAAAGTATGTTTTTTAATTTAATATATATTATTTTATATTTGTATTTGGATTCGACCTTTATTTTTAATAAAATTTTAATTTTATAATAATTTACAAAATATAATAAAAAATATTATAAATTTGGAAGTTATTTTCTTTTTTTTTTTAGCAAAAATTAAGAGCTTAAAGCCGCTGCTTTGTTGAAGCAATTGAAGGGCCGGCCCTAGGCCCCACTTTGCACCACCAGATTGTATCCCATGATAGTTACTTACATATGTCAAATCATGCAAATGGCAAATAAAATCAAATTTTAACAAGATATGACTAATTAAGAATCTAGGTTGAGCAAGTTAGTCCGTTGGGATCACTAAACTAATTAAGAAACTAACATCATATTTGATTGATAAGATTAAATATAAAATTAAATTATATATTTTTATAAAATTATATATATATTTTTTGAATACAACAAGTTAAAAGAGAATTATATATTTATTAGATAATTAATTTTATAAAATATAAAATATATAATACTTAAGATAATATTATATTAATAATTTATTTATTATTAATCTTATGAAATTACTTATCAAATTAGATTATATGTCACATCATTATTAATCCGATCAATCAAATAAAATTAAAAAATTTTTTTAAAGTGAAATGACTTCTAATTAATACGTTAACTTTATTCTCTAATAAAAATATCATGTTAATATTTCAAACAGTACAACTTAAAAATAACAAGTAAAGATATATTAAATAGTTTAGTAAAGAGAAAAAAAGCATCTTAAATAAATTATAAAATACTCAAAAAAGCTATATTAAATAAATTATCTCTAACATTTTTGTCTCTTTTTACTAAAAGAGCCCTGAATCTCTTAAAAATTAAGATTTTTAAACATCAAAATAGAGCATAGTACATAGTAATTATTTAGTATTCTCGAAATGCTATGTTCCATTGTTGACGTATTTCTCTTATTTAACCATATATCAAAAAATACTTTGATTGAGACAATTAATGTGAGCACAATAAACGAATCGTCACATGATTATTATTAATAGTCCACAGCTAGAAGTATATAGCGACAATTTATTAATTTTATTACAAAATTGTATAGTATTTGTGACGAGATGGATGATGTCACTAAATGATCACTTTTTGTGATAATTTAATTTTGTAATTGAATATAGACGACAAAAAATAACCCACTTAATATATAAATTTTTTTACTTATCGATAATACCACGTAAATAATGGCGCTGTTTGGCATAATTGCTTATTTATTTATTAAATTTTATTTAATTTTGTTTTTATTAATTATTTTTCATTATTTAGTGAAATTATTATACTTTTTGACCTCTCTCGTTGAAACGAGTTATAAAAGTAAGAATTTTTTATCAAAATATAAAAAAAATTAAAAAAGATAAAAATAAGGCAAAATAAGCCAATAAGCTAAATTTTATGTTACTTATTTTAGTATTTAGTGAATTTTTTGATCTTTTGATCAAATTTTTTTACTTTTTGGATTTATCTTGTCGAGATGATTCGAAAAAAAATAATCAAAAGATGAAAAAAAAATTTAAAATAAAAATAAACAAAATTCTTGACATTTAATCTTTTTTATTTGGTACATCGAAAATAAAACAAACAATAACCTAATTCTTAAAAAGCACCGTCCCAACGACATCATCCCACAAGAGAGATGACCCTGAGACGAGGGAGGAGATCACACAAAACAAGTTCTTCATCCTGTTCAGTATCAAAGTTCGTAAGATGATCAACACTCTGATTAGCTCATTTAAAAATATGTTTTATTGCCGACGATGTTCTTCCAAGGAGAAATTTTGCATCTTTAACTAGAGCCTTTTGGGGGCGGTTTGATAGTGCAACCTCTTTCAGAAAGTTAACAGTTTAAAATGATTTTGATTCAATAATCTTCACGTTCTTTATTCTTTTTTCATGAATTATAGTAATACATCTATAAATTGTTCATAGTTCTGTTTCAATTCGATGCTTAAAACAACATTCAAATTTTTATAATAACTTAGGACCCAACGATCGGCTTTGTCCTTGAACAGACTTTCAAAGCATGCTTTTCCAGTGCTCATTCTTTTTGCATCCATTAGTGTTAAGCTTTAAATAATTTACCTTAGGATGTAGACATTTAATCTAATTCAAGCCAATATCCCCACCCAAAATAATTAAATCATTTATTGCTAGTACGTACGTGGGTCGAAATCAATACAAGCCCCATAATAGAATCGTGCAAGCTAAGGTAGAAGTTTGAACAATCACTCCAAATAATAAATCCCAATCAGATACAAATTCAATCACTCAAGGAAGCAAAGATTTGTACGTAAGCTCGTGCCCCCAGAAGTTTGGAATAATTTTTCTTTGGCAAATGATTATGTACTTTGGAATTATTGTATACGCGATGTTATATGGCATTTTTAATTAATAAATAATTATAATTTATATTATATAGTATTTTTGTCAATAAACTCTAATTATTCATGAGTTTTTATCATTATGTTTTATTTATATTCGGTCGGTTATCTATTATCTGTACAATTAAGTATTATTTTTCTTTAATTTTTTTTTACTAATTTTAGTTATAAGTTATAATTTTTTTCACACTCTTTTGCTACAAGTTATAATTTTTTTTATTCTATTTTAGTTACAAGTTACAATCTTTACTAAATATTTATAACTTCTGCGACAAGCAGTGGCGGAATTAGAAATTTGGTTTGAAGGAATACAAAACCATAAATATTAATGATAAGCAAAAAATTAAAATATTTTATTTTTAAAATTTATTTTTGTTACAATTAATCGCAATGAGTTTTCATCTTTTAAAAAATTTGTATGATAGTATCATTGCTAACTCTATCTCATATGCAATAATTTATCTCATATCTCAAATCTCAAATCTCAAATTCCAAATTTCAAATCTCAAATTTATTATTTCAAATGTCATAGGTCACAAGTCACAACCAATAATTTATCTCAAATCTCAAATATAATCACATACATGGAAGAATTAGATATTCAGATCTCAAATCTCAACATCTATGAACCAACAATAAGAATCAAATATTCATGTCCATGGAAGATATGTAAAGATTGAAAGAGAGAGTAAAAGGCAAAGAGCCAAAGAGGGCTAATCGTGGTCCGTGGGCAGCGTCAGTGTCTGTCCCCATCGTCGTCGTTGGTGCGACGGCATCTATCTCCACTCTCTAGCGTCGATCATCTTCATTTGTCTATGTTGTCGTCTCCATCAACATCGACTTGTCGCCTCACCCTCACCTCATTGCCCATAAGTGTCGGCGTCTCGTCGCCTCTAACTCTCTCTCAAAATCTCATATCTCTGATTCTCAATACTCTCACGCTCGCGTCTCACTTTCTCAGTCTCATGATCTCTCTAATCCACAACCGTTAAATTAACAAGAATGAGGTTTCAAAAAAATTTCTCAGTTCTCTTAGAAGAGTCACAAAAGTATTTTGAAAAAATAATTATTTTTTCAATACATGTATGATTTAAAAAAAATTCAAGGTGAGACACGTGACCCCCTTGTCACTAGCCGGTTCCTTCATTGGCTAGAAGTTATAATTTATAAATTATCATTTTTAACAGTACCAAATACCACTATATTAAATAAAAGTACTACAAAAATTGGTATTTCTTATTTTTTGTCCGCACATTGAGAAAGAAGAAAGCTCAGCAATTATGTCTGTTTTGGCTGCTGAAGTGGCTTGCATATATATATATATAGGTTTTGTTTGGCTTAAATTGTAAGAATTTTGTTTATTTTTATTATTTTAAATTTTAAAATTTTAAAATTTAAATTTTTTACTTTTTTGAATCGTTTGGATAAGGGAAGCAAAAAAGTCAAAAAAATTGATTAAGAAATTAAAATTAAGATTTACTAAAGAAGAAAATCAGGAACATAAATTTTGACTTATTTTTATTTTTTTTAAATTTTTTTATATTTTGGTCAAAGAATTTAATTTTTCAGCTAGTCTTAATGAAAAAAGTAAAAAATATAATAGTTTGATCAAAATATTAAAAAATTATTAAAACTAAAAATAAAAAATAAATAACGATCCCAAACTGGGCCATAGCATTTCTTCCATATTAATGCTTCCGATGTTAAAAAAAATACAATATGCTTAAAAAATAATTAATTAATCCCTATATTTTGAACCTTGTGTCAATTTCTCCCTTGCTTTTTAATTGTAATAAAAAAAATTTAAATTTTGTACGTTGTGTCAATTAAGTACAAACGAAAATATTATTTATTATTATTTATTAGAATATTTGAATAAGAATTATCTACTAGTTGTTGTTCATTACAAGGATTAGATAAGTATTTAATGGTGTATCCATGTTTTTAGGCGCCCTTACAAAATAATTAATAACTTATTTAATACTATAATCGCTATGTAAAATTGTATTTATTAGTATTTTTAGTGTAAAGTTGATAATTAATATTTTATACCATATTAATTAAATTTAAAAAATAAAACAAAAACAAAAAAAAAAACCTTTTGACTCTTGGCATTGATTGCTGCCGGTTATAGCTTAAGGATTGGACAAGTAATCCTGTGGGCCCAGCTAACTCAGTGTTTGGTTAAAAATATTCAGACCGGACAATCATTCCCCTCGACTTTGAATCCCATGAATTTATGGCTAGTTTGTTTGGATGAATTAATAATTTATTTGAATTATTAATTTAGGTTATAATTTAATTTAATATTTATTTATATAAAAAAAAATTTAAATTAATTATTTGAACGAATTGTTAGTTCGTCAAATAAAAAATAACTTAATAAAAAAAATATGAGATTAAAAATAATTAAATTAAAAAATAAATTTTAAAATTTTAAAAAATAAAAATATATATATTAAAATATTAAAATAAATAACATAAAATTTAATTTATTAATTTATTTAAGTTAATATTAAAATAAATTAATTTAATATAAAAATAATATTAAAAATTAACCATTATAATCATATTTAATTCGTTATTTAATTTTACTCAAATTAAATATAAAAAAATTAATTATATTTTATTAATAACTTCACTTTATTATCAATTTCACTTCACTAGTAATTCCATCTAATTTATAGAAATTATCAATGCATACCAATTATCAAAACAGATTGGTAAACCCATAATAGAGGTAGTATAGCTAATTCAGTCTAATGGACTGGAGCTGTAATTACAACATTGTCCTCACAGCATTTTCTGAAAACTAAAACTTCTCTTCCGTCTTTTGCTTTGAATTTTTTATTTTAATGAGTACCTTTTATGTTTTGTTTAAAGGTATTTTATTAATATCTTTTTATGTTTTGTTTTAAAAAAAATTAATTACGACAAAAAATGTATAATTATAAAAACAAAAAGAAAACTATAAAAATAATGCTATTTAAAAAATTAATAAAAAAATAAAACAAGTAGAAGAATATATAAAATTGTGCTATTTTAAAATATTTTTTATTCAAAAATTATAAAGATAATATTAAAAATTTATAAATTTAATCCAATCTCACATTATTTAATCTCACACAAATCAACACATGAGTTTTTATAGTGCATCACTTAATCCTATCCAAATCAAATACAAAAAAACTAATCACACCTCATTTATAATCCTACCTTATTACCAATCTCGTCCCACCTCATTACTAATCATATTCAATCTATAACGATTACCAAATAAAACTTTAAAATTTACTCGATTAAATTGTACCAAAATACTCTTACTACACTAATTACTCATCCATTCACCTCAAAACATTATCCTTCCATCTCTACACTTTCATTCCTCCACCTCCACCTCCACCTCCACCTTCAACTCCAGCCACCACCAACACACCTGGTGACCATCTATGGCGGCCTCTAGCAACGATTCCGGCGATCAACTCTAACGATAATTTTCGGTGACAATTTTTTGAGATCAATTTCGACAACTTTTGATCACCAATTCTGCCATATAACTTTTCGGTAGCCAATTCTGGAGACTTTTGTCGGTGAATTTCACTGCCTTTCCAACAACCATCAATTCCAACGGCTTCCGACAACTCTCCCTAGCGACCAAATAAATTATAGATAATTTTATCTATTTGTATCCCAAAATTAGTGAAATTATCTATTTTATTTATTAGTGAAATTATCTATTTGTATCCCAAAATTTTATCTATTTTATCTATTATCACTTATAATAATATTATAAATAATTTTATCTATTTGTATTCAGAACAAGTGAATAGAAATAAATTTTACTTTTCGAATACAATAGATAGTAAAATTTATCTGTTTTGTAGGTTATTATAAAAGTTATCAAAAATATTTCAAAAAGACTGTTTGTATTCATAAACAAGTAAATAAAGATAAATTTCACTTTTCGAATACAACGAAAGTGAAATTTATTTGTTTTGTAGGTTATCAGAAAAGTTATCAAAAATATTTCAAGAATACTATCGAAAGTAGCCAAAAATCATCATTAAAAAGTCATCAAAAAAATAGTTGCATGAAAAGTCGTTAAAAAATGATCGTTAGTGGTGGTAAAAAAAAGTCAATGATGGCGACTGGAGTTGATAAATTGTGATAATGTGGTGAAAGTTTATACCAAATAATTAGAAGAATATGAGTAATAAAGGTAATTTTATCTATAATTAAAATTATCAAGCATAAAATTAGAGTATCTTAAGTCTTAAAACATTTGAAACAATAGATCTAAAAAATTCAAAAAGAATAAGTGGATTAAATGCACTACAAAAACTAATAATTAGATTTATATATGACTAATTATCTCTATATTTAATAGTGGTAATTTAATTGTGTAATTCTAAGGCTATAAAAGAGTTTACAAAATTATGATTTTGTGTAAAGTAGAAAAATATTTGAGATACGTGGTAGGAGATAGAAGAATTTTTTTTAAAAAAAAAAGCTTCCACTCTCTTTTTATATAATTAAATTTAGTTCGTGACTCGTTTATATTTTTTTAATTGACGTAAACATTAGAGTGCAGCTTATGAGCATCAATTGTATCTTGGAGCAAATATATTTCATTTGACCTTTCACGCAAGGAGAAATATCCACTTTACTACATTGACTACACGTCCCTCGATCTCTTTTTCGTTTTTTCATTTTTGTTATAGGAAATTTTAAGAAGAATAAAAATAAAATAGATATTTTATCATGTCATTATTTGATACATAGGGTCATAATGTGACTTAAATGGTTATTAAGTATGTTATTTTATGTGTAATAAAATTAGCATTATGTTATATATCTAGCTATTAGTGGCTTTTTATTGGATCATGACCACAAATTTAATATTATTAATGTTAATAACTTAATTATATCATTTTCTTATACTACATGTACAAGTTTGTTAGCATGATTTATTTTAATGCTAAAGATTTCTTAATATTGTTTTTTTAAAGGTGAAATTGGTATTTAGAATTAAATATTTGGACAATGTTTGTTATTGAGGAAACTTGACTTTTGTGCATTGAACAAGTTTTCAATTAAAGAAATTAAACTTAGGTCAAATTTTATCATATGAGTACTTTTATGAAATTTGAGATATTAAAATTATTCTACAAAAAAAATGATTTTTATTACATATGTATATTTTATGATTTCTCAAGAAAATGCATGTTTATTCAAATATATATATGGTGGCTCCTAGCAGATTGGCCTTGTGATCAAAATTGGCCCCTGACAGAAAACAAAATAAAAAGTGATTCTTAGTAGTTAATAAGATTCTTGGTCCCACAAGAAAAAATAGTTCCTATTGAGTTGATTAATAGACTATTGACTACATAACATAGTTCTTAGCATGTGTTTGGGTTAATTTATTTTTAAAAATTTTTAGATTTAAAGTCAAAAAAAGTTAACTGGTTTAGCTTATTAAGTTTTTTTTTTCACTTTTTTTCTACTTTTTCTACATAATTTGACATCTATTTTTTTACAAAAAAATCAAAAAACCTAAAAATTACTAAAAAAAATTAGTCCAAACACAAGTTTAGTAGCATGTTACTGGTCAATAAAATTTTGTGAGTCCTAGTAATAAGTTACTAGCTGTCAAGGAAAAAAAAATTGACCCAATATATACAACACCTCAATTTTATACTCATTTTTCATTCCATTGTTTTAAAAAATAGATAAATTTAGCATGATAAATCCAAATTACACGTTGCCTCATTTCAAACGAAAAGAACTGTGTGTACTTAATGAGTTCCATGAATAAATGATTAGTGAGTTTCTCGAAAAAATATGGTGTGCTATATAAAAAGACTTTAATTAATGGTCCATGAGATAGATGCTTATTGCTGGTCAGCTAACATACTTCTTGACTTAAAGAGGTAATCCAATCTCTTGATTAGAGATCACATTAAGAAGGTTTAATAGGTAAATAATTTATACTACGCAACTCATTTATAACACATAATAAAAGAGATATTTGGATTTTCCTTCTCCTTCCAATAGCAATTCCACTGAAGAGTAACTCATTTCTAGCACATTCTTTTAATAAAAGAGATATATGGACCACTCCTTCCTATTGCAATTGCATTGAAGAGTGACTTGTTAGAGTATGTATTACTTTTAATGAGTCAAATGTGAACAAACTCTTGCAAGGTACAATGTTGTCATTTTATTTAGAGGCTTAACCTAAGTGGAAGTTGTCGTGAGGTAACAACTAAGAGACTTGAATTTATCTCGAGTAACCTTTGTGAGAATCAAGATACTAGTGTATAGTTTTATTGCATTAACTTGTGAATTGATGTGTAATATTCATACTCTGTGTGTGACATATTGAATTATAACTCAAAGTCTAGTTTAAGACTTAGGCCTTGATTGGTTAACAAGAATTTTTGACTTTTTGGTTAAAAACGCAAAAAAATTTACATGTTTCATTTGTCAAAAAATGATAAAAAAGTAAAAAAACTAAAATACCAAAAAGTCAAATAAAAATACTAATTTCTAAAATACTATATTCAAACTTGCACCACTTTTAAAAAATAATAATAACTCTAATTCATAACTTATTTACTACTACTAATTATATATAATTATTATTTTCAATTATATAGTAGGAAAAAACTGTCCATTTTGAACAACAATTAAAAAAATTAACTTTTTATCCAATCAATTAATTTTAGAAAAGCTAGTGTAAAAGTTAATTTACCAAACAAATTACTTTAAATCAAATTTAATTTTTTTGACTAAAAATGTAAAAAAGTAAAAAAAAAACTAACTTTTAACTTAATTGACAATCAGGGCCTTGGTTCATTATGATCTTTTAGAGAAATATTGTTAACATTAAGTAAGATTGAAATTCAAAAAACACTTGCACTATAGTTGCCCAATGGATCAACTGGTTAGGTTATATTACAATAACTTGAAATACGTTTAGATAACGTATTTTTTCAATTGAGTGAGGCAGTCCTTGGAAAATTTTAGAATACGTGGGAGGGATTCGTAGCTCTTCTAGACGTAGAGCGCGCAAGGTTTTGAACCGAAATATATTCCGCACAATGAAAGTAAACATGTTAGTAACAGAACATTCTTAATCAAAAAAGGTTTAAAGGATAAGCTACATAAGCAATATATTGATTTTCTTCTCCATCAACGAGTTCGATGTGGTAACACTGTCATTTTGATAAAAATTGTTGCAAGTGGACTGGTTTTGGAAGAAAAACAAAGGAATATTGGAGGGCAAAGGGAAATACACGGATATCCTAATATTGATATTGAGTCAATCCCAGTTATCTCGACTTCTAGTTGCTTGTGTATTGGAACCCATAGTTATGAACCTGAATCTATTAGTATGGAATATTTCATTTTCCAAGTTAAATCCCCTAGTATATGAAAGAGCGAAAAAGTGCTTTTATTGTTGTGAAATAAGATATCTTCATATTTGCTAGGATTTGAACACCAATTCTTGAGTGCGAACGAAAATAAAAATCATTGCACATACAAAAGAAAAATATGCAACGATATACGTGGTTGGGCATAACCTACTTACATCCACGGATGAGAGAAACAATCAACTATAGCTGTAGAATGTACAAATCTGATATCAAAAATACCCAAAAACCTAACACCCACAACCTGAGCCCTGAAACAAACCTCATTTTTCCGCTCAAAGGTTATTCTTATGCTCCCAGTATTTTTTTATCTCTCCCTACATCTCTACCCCTTTGATTTGCTCTCCACACAAATAACTAGAATTATAGAGTCCAATTTATAGGTAAACTCTAAAATCCTAATCACATATAATTATAAAACCCTACATGTATTAAACTCCCTATGAATTCATGACTCCAGCACAGCCCAAATACATGTAAATAAAATACCAATTATATTGGTTCGCAGAATACAACACATAGCACAACAATCTCCACATTGGCTTAGATTCTGCAAACCACCATGAAGATAAAATAGTGTTTATATCGATTCTGTCGTCGTCGTTAATCCGCCACACTCAAACCAGCATGACCCGCACCTCCACACCAAGATGCCCGACACCTATTTATCGAGGTGTCGCGATTGCTAATCATTTGTCGAATCAAGAAATCGTCGTGTGACTTACTCCACCTGCAACTTAAATCCCAGTTGCATCCGTTAATGATTAGTCTTTCGCCATTAATTGAATCGAATTGCTCCCGATTGCCTCTGATCACCCGCAATCAAACCCGATTGCCCATAATCACCTTTGATCTTGCCCGATCAATCCCAATCTAAGTCGACATGTTCAATCCCATCAAATCATTCAAAATTTAAAAATTGTGACCATACCGATGAATCCGCAACGCTGAAAAACCTTAGGAGGCACAATCTCTTTAAATTATTTTACTATATATACGAGCCGATATAACAAAATAATTTTAAATTATCGATTTCAACGTGCATCCACACCCAATTAAAACTCTTTTGATTGATGTAAATCCAGCACATTAACCCATTCCAGGCTTTCAGCAAGCTTCCTCATCGTCCTAGGCCTCCAACAACCTTCCTTCCACAGTCGTAGTCGCATTTTTTTTTGTGCAAAATTTTTTTTCTTGATTTATACGAATCGAAAATCAAAAGTAATACCTTGCTCTAATTAACCACCACGGTTTCGAATCGTCTACCGTGGGTTCTGATACCACTTGTTGGGATTTAAACACCAATTTCGAGCGCGAATGGAAGTAAAAATCATTGCACACACAAAAGAAAAATACGCAACGATATACGTGGTTCGACACAACTTTCCTACATCCACGGTGAAAGAAACAATCAACTAAAATTGTAAAACGTATAAACGTGATATCAAAAACACTCAAAAACCCGGCACCCACAACCTGAGCCCTGAAGCAAACTCCGTTTTTCCGCTCAAAGGTTAATCTCGTGCCCCCGGTATTTTTTTATCTTTCCCTACATCTCTACCCCTTTTGATTTACTCTCCACACAAATAACTAGAATTATAGAGTTCTATTTATAGGCAAACTCTAAAATCCTAACTCTATATAATTATAAAACCATACATGTATTAAACTCCTTATGGATTCATGACTCCAACACAACCTAAATACATGTAAATAAAATATTAATTATATGGGTCCGCAGAGTACAAGACATAGTCCAACAATATCTTAATGCACGTATTTAATTTATTTGAAGCTATTACAGCGGGATCCACTTTTTGGGAAATATAAGTCGAAGCAATAATAAGAATATTTTTAGTGGAGCATCTTTCACAATCTCTGAAGAAAGGGTTCACTAATAGACCAAAGAATAAGTAATTTGATTCATTCACATCTATATCATGAATGTTTGGAATCCATATTATGAAAAGAGTATTGCATTTTCTTTCTTACTGCCCAACCTGAAGGCGGACAGCTAATGCATTTCACTTTTGAGTAGAGTTCTATGATCGGTTCGTGACCTCAAGATGCCGAAGGTATCCTTAGGTTGATCTCGTAATTCCTACGGGGTAAAGATGATGAGGTTGGTCCATGCATTTTTCTTCCTTTTATGCATTTCGCTCAAAGGGTTGAAAGGAGATGGTGCATTAAGCTGTTCATAAGGGCTAACAATATGTATGGGATTAGTTGCTTCAATGGGATCTTTTTATCCTGGTTGGAGGATAAATTACCAAACACCTAGCATTCCCTTACGCTTGGCGCAAATGATTTTTTTTTAAGAAAAAAAGATTATGCCTTCAAAGGAGAGATTATCCAAAAAGGAAATCCCGAACTACTTACTATGTGAGGTAGAGCTTGTTTGTCAGAAACTCGTCAAGAAGAAATTCCTAACTCTTTTTTAGTAAAGCTTTCTAACTTGCCTGAAGGCTTATTAACATCTTCTATGGTGGATTCTCTTTTTTCTAATTAATCTGACCGAACTCGTTATAATTTTTAGAAAAAAATAGAGTAGGCTAACAAGTAAATACTACCGATACATTTGGAGAACCATGTCGAAGATCTTTCCTAATAAAACGCGGAGTGCAAAGAGGTAAACTTCATTTTGGATTTTTATGCTAGTTCCGTCACCCAACGAGTGGCAGATTTGGATAATTAGACTTTTGACTTTTCCAACAGAAAATGGCAAGATAAAGTTGATTACTTTTCAGCTCTCATTCGCGCTATATTGTTGAGAAAAGTTTTCATTTGAGGGAAATCTACCACAAGATTAGAACCTTTAAGGTCGAAAAATCAATCAAAAAGAGATTCAACAACTAAAATAATGATTGATTCTTTGGGATCCTTCCTTTATTTAAATGGAACGAACATAGATAGAATCAAACCAAATCCCAAAATACCTTTCTGGATATTCTTTAATGTCCTAGCTATTCATGGAACGTGAAAAGAAATTGATTAATTATCTACTATGGGAAGAAATCAAAGAATTTATTAGGAATCCTATAAAATTCATTCGTTCATTTTTCTCTTATGGTTTTATTAACTTGGACCACGAAGACCCCAGTCATACTTCTGCTTTCCATTCCCATCATCCTATTAATGAAAAATCTCCTCGTGCTCTACCATAAGAACTTGAAGTACGCATCATGGTGAAGGTAACGTTGTGATTCTTGTCCAAAAAATAAACTTAATGCGTTCAGTATTCTTTCATATCTGAACTGCACCAAAAATGCTCCTCTTGAGAGAATGTCTCCATTGTGCCCCTTTGTAATGGTTTAGAAATATCAAAAATGGCTTTTATATGCAAAAAATGCCCCACCCTACTTCCTGTCTCTAGAATATACTTTACTTTAATAACTTCTTCAATGCTACTTTCGATTTTCCTGGCTACTTCATCGGAGAAAAACTCAAGTGGTAAACCCCTTGCTTGTGCGGAGAGTGAAGTATATTTAAAACAAAGTTGATGCAACTTAAAACTTTGTGTTCACATCTCCAATTAAATAATGTTATTGTTAAATAACTAAGGCTTTTAGCCTAGAGACTAACTCCAACCCCCTCACAATCCTCTTGATCCAACAAACTTCTTGCTCCTCAAGATGACAAAAAATTAAGGTATCATCTGCAAATTGCAGATGGCTTAACTGCAAGATTTGATCCCCAACCGTTGTTCCACTCAGCATGCCACTTCTCATTGCTTTGACTAACATAGAGTTAAGGCCCTTAGCTATCGAGTTAAACAAGAAGAGAGAGATAGGGTTCTCATGCCTAGGGCTCAGCCCATCTTGAAATGTTTGGTAGGGGACCCATTTACAAGCACAGCAACAGAGGGGAAGAAATGCATTCCAACATCAACTTTTTCCAAGTTTGCCCAAAACCCATGAGTTCCATTATCTTGATCAGGAATTCCTAATTCACACAACAGTATGGCTTCTCAAAATTCAGCTTTAGAATTAGCCCTTTCTTTTTTTTTCCTCTTCCAATCATCTATAATCTCATTCACAATAAAAGTCCCATCTAGGATTTGGCTTCCAACTATAAACGCAGTTTATTTCTCATCAACCACTTGTCCCATAACCTTCTTTAATCTTCCAGCTAACACTTTTACTAGGATCTTATACACTGAACCCGCGAGATTGATTAGCCTTAACTCTTCTAGGGATTAAGGGGAATCCACATTGGGCACAAGAGTAATGAAAGAAGAATTCAAGCATTTTAGCAACCTGCAATGGAAAATTCCTGCATAAAGGCTAAAATATCCTCTTTAACCATACCCCAAAAGAATTCGAAAAACTAAAACTAAAGCCATTAGGTCCTTGGGCTTTGTATCCCCCACGATTGCATATGGCCTTATATACTTCACCCTCAGTGAATTAAACTTTCAAGAGGTTGTTACTATCTTGGTCGAGGGTCTATAGCACACCACACTCAAACACAAGCCGTCTCCAGAATACCTCATAGTAGACCTTTGTAAAGTGGTCAGCCACCCCTTCCTCGATTTCCAGAGGCTGAACAAGAAGCCTCCCTGATTGTGCAATCCGCCCAATATAATTTCTCTTATACCTCCTATTAGCCATATAGTGGAAGAAGAAAGTATTCCTATCCTCAAGCTTTAACCAGATTTGCCTCGACTTTTGCCTCCACAAGCTTTCTTCCCTCCTATGTAACATCCTAAGTTTAGCCGTCAAAGCCTTCTTAAGATTTTTTTTTGTCTTCACGTAAGCCATCGATTTCCTCAGTTTTGTCTAGGGATGTGATTTCCATTTCTATGGAGAGATGCTCCTATCAGTATTACCAAACAATTCTGAATTCTATTTCTTTATATCAAATTTGAGGTCCTTAAGCTTATTATGCAATCTGAACCTAGCCCACCCTCAACCCCTTCATTCTTCTAGGCTTTATGGATTACCTCTTTGAGGGAGGCAAAACTTAACCACACATTACATAATTAGCCTTTTAAAAATAAATACATCGAGAATTCTTACTTAAAAATAGGATTAATTTAGTAAAAATTGTAAAATTATGTAAGGCACCTTTTTCTCATTTCTATTATTAAACTAATCAAATAAGAACATTTTGTAATCGCTTATCTATCCAAACAAGTTAGAAAGAAAATACAATTATTATTTTTATTACTTAAGCCTATGTTTGATCTAAAAAGCCTAATGACAAATTTTAGATTTTTTTAAAACTTTATTTATCTTTTGGTTTAAGTTTTTAAGTTTGTCGGTTATTCGTAACGAAATGAATCTATAAAGTGTAGCGGATTAGGCAATAGTAGGAAAGGATTTACTAAGCCTATATTTGGCTTAATTTTTTTAAAATTTTTTTTGCTTAAAAATTTTTAAAAAAGTTTACTGGTTTGGCCTCAAATAATTTTTTTCACATCTTTTTGTATATTTTTTTTTATAAAAAAAACTAAAAAATAAAAAATCCTAAAAAAAAAATTTAGTCCAAATACAAGTTAAGAATAAGAAAATACACAAAAAATGAAAAAGCTTGTTAAATTACATTTTTTCATCTTTTTTTTTTATTTTTTTGTTAAAATTTTGTACTTTTTAATTTCTCACGAAAATAAAAATTTAGAAAGTACAATTATTTAAATTAATATTAAATTTTTTTATTAAAAATAAAATAAATCATATAAAAAATGTTGCACCTAACACACGTTTAAATATTTTTAGAGAATAAATTTTATACGGATTTGCCGTAAATTGGAAGATTTACGAACGACCCTGCATTGCTTGACAAATCAGCCAATTAAGGGAAGGCTAATTTTCTCTCTCCAATTCTCTTATATTTTCTTATTTTTTATTGAAAAAAATAAGCAAAAACATTAGATCAAAATATATTTTTGTACGGTAATAAAATTTTGTTTATTTTAATGTAAAATATTTTTTAATAAAATATTTTATTTATCATTTATTATTTAGTTAACAAAAAGTAAATAAATTAATTTTTTAAATAAAATATTGTTTATCATAAGATGAAATTATTATTATTTTTAATAAATTGATAAGTTATTTTTTATTTTTTTAATAAAAATGTCTTAAGTCTGAATAATTTTTTTTATTGTTAATTTATAAAATAAAGACGTATAAATTAACGGCGGTGATAACTATTATTTGGAATAATTTTTTATAAAAATTTTTTTATGTAATTTTTTTTTTATATTTAATATTTTTTTTTATACTGCGGTGATAACTACTTGTAATAATTTTTTTATATTATTACAAGAAATTATAAAATTTCTTTTAGGCGACTTTAAGATATTTTTAAGGTTTTTTTTTTTTTTTACCTTTAAGAGAGAGAATTGATCTTCCCTCATTTGGTTAATTTGGTAAGTGTTGAAGGGGGGTATGTAAATCTCCAGTTTACGGCCAATCCGTATAGAATTTATTCTCATATTTTTATCCCTTACTTTTCTCTCTCGTGTAGCCAAACGAGCTGTAAGGTTTTCCTAAAACCAGCCCCACTTTCCTCTGTTCTCCATTGCTAGGGTTTACCCTCACTCTCTCAAGCACTCTTTCTACAGTAAAATGGACCCTTCGAAGAAGCGCAAAGCCGACGAGAACGGTGCCGCGTTCACGGTGGCCAGCGACGGATCTCCGCCACCAAACCTCCTCACTCCCGACGACGCCCGCAAAATCATCGAACCCTTCAGTCACGAGCACCTTCTCGACGTCCTCCAGGCTGCCGTCGTCCGGCACCCCGACGTCCTCGACGCCGTCCGCTCCGTCGCCGACGCCGACCCTGCCAAGCGCAAGCTCTTCGTCCGCGGTCTTGGATGGGAGACCACCACCGAGAACCTCCGCAGCATCTTTTCCTCCTCCGGTGAGCTCGAGGAGGCCATAGTCATCACCGACAAGGCCACGGGAAAGTCCAAGGGCTACGGTTTCGTCACCTTCAAGCACATCGACGGCGCATTGTTGGCCTTGAAGGAGCCGAGCAAGAAAATCGACGGCCGAATGACGGTGACGCAGCTCGCGGCGGCTGGAATATCAGGCGCCAATACCGCTGGTGGTGGAGCCGTCGATGTTTCTCTAAGGAAGATTTATGTTGGGAATGCGCCGTTTGACATTTCGTCGGAGCGGTTGTTGGGACACTTCTCGGCGTATGGAGAAATAGAGGAGGGGCCGTTAGGGTTCGATAAGCAGACAGGGAAGGCAAAAGGTTTCGCATTTTTTGTTTACAAGACAGAGGAGGGAGCGAGGGCTTCGCTTGTGGACCCGATTAAGACCATTGACGGGCACCAGATGTCATGTAAATTGGCCGTTGATGGGAAGAAGGGAAAGCCCGGTGCACCGAATGCAGGTGGACTTCCGGGGCCAACTGGAGATGGTGGTGCCGGTGATAGGCTTGGTGTGCCGCCGGTGGGATCGGTGCCAGGTTCGCTGAATTTGGGTTATGGTGTGTCTGGTGGATATGGAGGCTTCTCTGGTGGGCAACCAGGGCTGCCTCATCAAAATCCCCACTTCAGTGCAGGATTTGGTAATCAGGGACCGCCTTCTTTTGGCGGCGGCGGGGGGTATGGTGCAGGTTTTGGCGGTGGTGGGTATGGTGGTTCACAATATGGTGGCTCTGCTTCGGGTGAGTTTGGTGGATTGAACAATGCGGGTTGTTCTATGAATAGGTTGCCCCCGAATTCTGTTGGGATGCCTTCTGGTGGTGGTGGATACCCAGAGAGTGGAAATTATGGGTTGTCGTCCTCCGCTGTTCCTACACAACCGCACCAACCATCGTTGGGTCCTAGAGTTCCTCCGGGCGGGTTGTACCAGGGCATCCCACCCTATTACTGAGGTAACTCGTTTGAAAAATTACTTATCTACATTAACGTTTGATATACAATTTTTCTTGGTTCGCAACTATCTGATTATTTTGCCACCATTTATTACTTGCGGGTCATCAAATCTGTTGATTTGATTCAATTAGTATTCCATGTTGTTGCTTGTTTGTCATTGTGTTTGATGATTGGTTGAATGCATAACTTTGTGTTGGGCTATGCACTGTGCTACTTGTTAGTCGTTTTACTTGATTGAGTTGGTTCACTGTGCTTTTCATGATGTGTTAGTATTCTATATTTTCCATGTATCTTGTTGCTTGGATAATATGAAGCAGGGGTACTTCAAAAATGTTGCCGTATGCCTATTAGCTACGGGTGTGGTTCCGGTACAACAAAGTACCGAAAACTTTTTTGATAATACATACTGGTACATCAAAAAAGTACCGAAAACTTTTTTAATTGTTGAGTGCACCAACAATACGTTTGGGTACAACACAGCTACATTTTGGGTATGGCACCAATACACTTTGGTTACGACACCAGTAAGTTTGGGTACGTGAATAAGTGCGTTGGAACTTATATGTAGTTTTTGAAAACTAATAAAATACAAGAATGAATAATATATTGTCTCTTTTGATATAAAAAAAATTAATTATGAAAAAAACACAATTTAGATTATTTAATTTATTAAAATTTTAAAAATCGAAATTTGGATAAGAAAATACATCATATACTTTCTCTTAGGATTTGTGACTGATAGGAACAACTTTCAATTAATATGATTGCCATAGCAATCGTTGTCCAACTCAATAAGCATTGCCATTTTCCATCCAAACTAGCTAACAACTGCTGAAGGATAGCGTTTGAACGACAATACTAATATCTTTTTATGATATAATATAACACCTGTGCCTTTACCTCTTATAACCTATAAGTAGTTTTGTATTTAGTCTATATATAATGCACTTTTGCACTGTCAAAAAATAAAAAAATAAATAAATTTATCGACGTACCACAACCGTATTTGTACCATATTTTTTAAGTTTTAGCGTGTTGGCGTACCGGCATCTTATCATACCTACACAGCGTACCCGCACCTGTGCTTCATAGCCTTGATGGAACACTCCAAGGGTATACTCCAAAATTTAGTCACTCCGTTAATTCTTGACTCCCAATCCTTCCTTTCATTTTTCTTAAACCCCCACCATTTATTTTGGCATGCATTGAAAAGTAATATGCTCAAGTGTAATCGTGATGAAAAGTTTCATGGTTTATTTAGTTTGACATAAAATTGTAATAGATGGCTGTGTCCCTAATTTTGCTTTATAATTTCAAGAATTACACTTTTGACATAAAATTGTTTCTACCTTGATTTGTTTGAGCATACACTGTAGCATGGAGTAATTCATGACATAGGACTGATTGCAATTTCTACCCATGGCTCTGCAATTCTAGTATTAGCAAGAGGAGAAATTGTGCATTTTTTTTCTCTTCATTATCTTATTGTAGCTTATTTGTTTTTGTTTTAATGTTTTGGAAATTTTTTCTTCTTTTAGGAATCTTAAGTTTCAGTGCCTTTCTTTGCTTGGTTCAACAGATAAGGTGATGCCTGCGCAATTTTGCTCTTATTGTCTTGCTGTTTTCATGCTGTTAATTCTTCAATGTGACAAATAGTTTCGTTAGTTCAGAAGTTTTTAGTCTACCAGCTTTTTTTTTTTTGTTGGTTTCTACTTTCCAGACAGCAATTTCCTATTGTCTTATCAGGAATGACACTTTTACTCGTGTATCTATTTCTACTTTATTTCTAAGGTGCTATATTCAGTCATTGGCTAAGATCTATAGATTCCCAACTGCCAAACGGAAGACGATATTTTTTTAGCATGAGTTGAGAATATCCAATAAAGCCTATTTTTAGAAAAATAAGAAAAATGAAAAACTATTGTTTACATACATCTTCAAACACAATTTGCTTGTACCAGCTATTGTCAGTACGGGGGTGGTGGATCCTGCCATTATGGCTGTGAGGTTAACTGCCTTTACTTTTGTTCTCATATATATTTCGATGCTGAATGGTGAATTGAATTTTATATGGGTATTTGGTTCAGGTTTATGAAAGCTTCTTGGGCGCAAATGCATTACATGGTTGTGGTGATTTCGTGATTGCAGACAGTGAAATCTTTGGTTGATAAATGAACTGCTGTTTTGGTTTGTGTGATGGTTGTTGTTTCTGTTGACCAGCTAGTCTTGATTCTAGCTTCATTACTAGAAAAGAAGGATTGCAGTATCTGTCATAAGTTGTAGTGCTAAATGTTTTCCTATTATCTTTGTTCTTTTATATGATTTGTATTAGTGGTTACATTTACCGTGGTACCTACATCGATTGACTCTTTATAAAATAGTTATTGAGGCTCTGATTTAATTGGTTATTATCCATAAAGAAAATTGGCTTTTCCTTTTGGGGTTTTGAGGGGGGGGGGGCAGTGGCTTTCTTGCTTTGTGTCGATGCCCACATCATTTAGGGTGTGCATCATTTACAGAATGAGACTTTGCAGCTACCACATTTTCTTTTGTTATAATAAAAATTTTTCTTTCTTTTTTCCGTTGGCTGGTGTGTGTGCGTTGTGTTTTTTTTCCTTATATTTGTGGGGTGGGGGGGAGTGGAGTTCTACAAAAGTGAAATCCATAAGTTTCTAGTCCTTGTATCGTAGAAGAAGAAAAGAAGCTGGAGGTTGCAATGCTGCTCTATTCCTTTGTTAGTACGTCTAAGATTCCACACCATCTTCGCAATGTAACCATCTAAATATCCGTGAAGCACGGGTGTGGGTATGTGGTAGGGGTATGGGATGGTGCAACTAGGGGACAATATGGATATTAGGACGATAAAATCTTAAACATAGGGTATGGGGACGACTATGATACGATGGTAAATTTATTTATTTTTGTAGTATTGCATTATATATATACTAAATACAGGTCTACTTTTAGCAATAAAGAGGAAAAAGAATAGATGCTAGATCATGAAAAATATTAACATTGTCATTCCAATGTCGGATCTTTGATGATTGTTGGTTTGGGCGACAAATGGCAATTTTTGTTGGATTGGACAATGATTTCTATGGTTTTCGTGTTGGTTGGTAACGTGCTTTCAATAGTTGCAAACGATAAGAAAAAAATATCTGAGGACTTGTTTTCTTATACAAATTTAGTCTCATAGTATTTTTGTTAAATTGAAGAATCAAAATTATGCTTTTTAATATTCAAAATTTTCTTTATATTAAAAGAGACAACATATTATTTACTCTGATACTCCTTTGATTTTCACAAATTTGGTAGAAGTACCAATTTTCCCATTTATGTACCCAAGACGTACCAATGTCGTACTCAACAATTGAAAAAGTACTAGGTATACTTCTTTGCTGTACCCGGTACGTATTTTGCCATGTAGGAGCTGTACCCGAGCCGTACGCATATGGCAACATTTTTTAAGTACTCTTGCTTTATATCTAAATATATTTTTCTCAATCTTTCCTCAAGTAGTATAACGACGTGATGAATACAAATAAGCCAATTCATTGTGGGCTCTCAGGATGTGTCTTTGCAGTGTAGGCCTTCTAACTTGTTTGACCTTTTTCCTAGGAAAAAGGAATTATTTATTTGTTTTATTCCTTTTTTTTTGCTTGGGGGGGGGGGGGGCGCATGCAATGCTACGTTTATTTTGGGATATCAAGTTTTCCTATCTTTTTTCCCCTTCCTCTATGCACTCAAAAGGATTACTAGGTTAAAGATGTCCTTTTGTCATCTAGTAGCATCTTTTATTTATGCTTGCATTGAGGCCAAAAGTTTAAAGCTCCTTTGGCATTAATGGTACTTGTTGGTGCAACACCTTTTGTACATGGATTAATAGGATTGGACTTTCTTCTACATTTTTGTTACTTTGTGAGTGTGTGTGTGTACTCCTTGATGAACTTTGAGTTTCTTGGATTCATTGGTGCATGTTTGATACATGTTTTATGTGCCAACAATGAAGATTAATATTTGAGTGACATGTCTTTGGCGCTCCCTTCATGTGATGAAATACACCATCATAGCAAGAAATGTACAATCCCAAGAAAAATCAATTTAAATGTCTTTATGCATGCACATGTATCGTCTGTTCTTACCTGTCCATCTCCTATATTTCAAGGATTCACTGTCCTAACGTGCCCTTCTCATGTTCTCTTCTCTGTGTCCATGGAACATGAGCTTGTCAGTTGGCTTATAAACATAGTACTCATTTTGGTGTTGGATTCCAACTTATAGATCATTTGATGTATTTGCATAGATATGGCTTGTCTGAATATCACAGTGTTAAGTCTAAAACTATTTTTTGTTCTCATATGATATGATTAGCTATACTTAGTTTTGGCTGGTTTTTGTGTTTCTTTGCATGGTGTTGGTAGCATAAATATTGTTATTTGGTGGGTCAGTGTACCATGCACGTAGCAGACATTCTATCTTGTGTTCTCTCTGCCAGATTTTTGCGTAATTTTATTCTTGTTTGATCCTTCCATTTGTGATTTGTGGTCATCTTGGCTTTTAGTTGACACTAAAAAGTGTGTTTTTGATATTGCTGTTTATGTTAATAAAGTTGTTTCTGGAAATGAATTGGTCATGAATGAAGTGCTGGCATCAGTTATTCTAAGGTCAGCTAACAAATAATAGCACGTGCGGAGATGTTTATCTTAATCTGAATCAACAGAAAGAGTAGCCACATTTTCTTTACCTGATAGCATTAGCTTCCCTCCAAAAAAATTGAAGGAAAAATAACTGAGAAGTCATGGTGAACAGATCATGTTCATTACTACAGAATTATGAAGCACGGACATGTGACACGACATAGACACGCTGGCACATAAATTTTCAAAAAAATACAAGACACGACACATTGGGGACATGCCTAAACATATAATTTGATATATTAACGTACATTTAAAGTTAAAATAAGTCATAGCCATTGCATTCTAATGACAACATTCCATCAAAGTTCAAAAGTAATAAAATAAAGGAGAGACATGTGACAAAATAATAGAGGAAAAGAGAGCAGATGGACATGAATAAAGAATAAGAGAGAAGATGAACAAGAAGACATAAACAAAAGAAGAGAGAAGAAAATAGAAGATAGAAGAAAGAAGAAGAAAATAGAAAAGAGAAGAAGATAGAAAAAAGAGAGAAGAAGAGAGAGAATGAGGTCGATGGACTTTGATGCTACTGGTTGATCGACAGCTTGGGATCAATTTATCTGTCTCTTTCTTCGCTGTTTCGCCATTGTTGTGCTTCTCCTGGGATTTCTCTTTCTCGTTCTTCGCCTTTTCTTTGTGTCTTTGGCGCTTACTCTCTTCCTCTCCTTCTTCGCTAATGCTGCTGCCTATTTTGATTCTTTTGGAATGCTGACATTAGGATTGAGAAAATAAAATGGGTTATGTTTTTATAAATATTCATATTTATAATTTAAGCCCCATTTAAAAGTTGCTGTATTTATATTTTAAACCCCACATAAAATTTTAAAATTAAATTTTCATCCCTGAACGTGTCCCCAGTGTTTTCAACTTCAATTTTTTTAAAAAGAAAATTGAACACTCTAAATCGCGTGTTGGACATGTGTTCGTCGCGTGTCCCTTGCGTGTCGGTGTCTGGCACGTGTCCAACACCGATACGCAACTTCTGGAGAGGTGTCCGTGCTCCATATCTGCAAAATGTCATGGAAAAATGTTAGAAAGAGGTAAACAAAAGCTATGTGGTAATTGATAAGCTACTTATTGTTGAAGAGAAATGATCATAAGAGAGAGGGAGAGTTTTATTTTGGAAGTAATGTAGTTGCGATTGTCAATCTGGGCATGGAGTAGAGATTTAGAGAAGTGATGTGGCAAAAGACCGAAAATTATTGGGAGAACACAAGAGGTCCATGTGTTACAGATCTGCTCTCCAGGGCAGGTAAGTTTGGATTAATCCTAATCATGCGAAACCCTACCAAAAGTAATCTACAAATGACAACTAACATTAGCACCCGAAGCATCTGATAGTGCCATGGTACTTTGCTTTAATCCCAAAGAACCTTTTTCCTAGATTCCGGGCTTGGGGACCCTTTGGCCGTTTTCTATCTCACCTTGAAAGGCTAACTCGTCTGGAAAATTACTCTTTCTAAGCTTTCAAGCTTCGCATTGCACATACCTCCTTCGGAAATCAAACTATTGGATATTTTCAGTGTGAGACTCACCATAGGACAATCATAGCTTCATTCACTCGTTGAACATTAGGGATAATCATTAGCATTGAAGTAAATCACCACACCACTGGGACAATTCCCTTGATCACCGCCTATGTAATGATTACCAAAATGGAATTAAGGGGTTTCCATAGCATGCTTTTGAAAAGTACATGAAAAATTAAATATTTTACTACCCTAGAATTACGTGATGGTTGAGGGTTATTGTACGAATGCCAAATTCTTACCGAGAGAACTGTTATTGTACGAATGCCAAATTCTGACCGAAAGAACTTAATACTTTACTTTGTACCATTGTTAAGTTAGAACTGTTTTTCCAAAAATAGTAATGAATGGGCGTATGGCTGTTGTTGATTAGTGCCGTACCAATGATTTGTGGTTTGCCATGTGACAAACTGTTGATGTAGTGCTTTGAAGTGTTGAGTGGTTTGCAGTAATAGCTTGTAATCTGCAAACTGCTTTGGCAAATCTGATATTTACCTGACGCCTCATCAAATATAAGTGTTTTTTTTTTCCCATTCTTAACTTCCACCTTATTGTGTGTAACAACCTGGGGATTAGGCTTTTCAGTAGGGAGTAAATACTTGTGTCGTAATCTGTCCTAATGGAGTCCTCATCTGTTCATACTGGATGCATTACCTGGGGATTAGTTTTTTCAGTAGAGAGTGGATACTTGAGTTGTGATCTGTCCGAATGTAGTATTCGTCTGTTCATCCTGGATGGAATTAATTACAATCTAACTTTTCTTCCTTGAGATTTAGCTGATTTTTGATCTTTGTTCTCTTGATGGACTCCTCACAAGTGATAAATTATTATGTTTCAGTGTTATTCTGGTAGGATCAACTTCTGAAATCACGTGCTTTTGGTGTTAGTGCATTAAATGTAGTGAAATGTTTTATGAAGGCTTTATTAACTGATTTTGAACATTCTATAAATAAATATATCAGAGTTTCTCAGAAATTAAATAAAACCGTAGTCTAAGTTTTATCATTGTCACAATTATGGTCTGTTTTGATAATGTCTAATACCCATCATATTTACTGGTTCATTCCCATTATCAGTGGCATTCCTTTTATTGTGACTTTTTATAGAATCTTTTTTACTTATAAAGCATATTTCCCAGTTCATTTTGTTTGCTTTGAAATGGCTTTATTCCCAGTTCATTTTGTTGACCTGCTTTTTTTCTTAACAAGGACCAGCCTTTTTAATGGGTCAAGTACTGTGCAATTCATGTGCATGGTTTGGGCCACCATTTCCAACCATAACCATAACCCCAAAAGAGGAACCCTCTTGACAAAAGTTTAATGTCTTCTCACTTTTGGTTACTATCAAGTTTTGTACATTTTGGGCGAGAGTAGCCAATCTCGATTCCACTTTGATGATCGGAACGATTGATTTTATAGCTCTCAATGTGTAGATCATTCATGCAAAAATCAAATTGATTGGATATTATTAAGTATTTGATCAAATAATGTCTTTAATAAAAATGAATATATCGTTTATTTACTGTTCATATTTTATGACAAATGTGATTTGGTTAGATACTTTCCGCACATGTTAAACTCGCTCTGCAAAGATCAGATTCAAATGACAGCCCATTTATCATTGAAGTTTGTGATGGGAAAAAGACTAATTTATGATGGAAATCTTTGCAGATCCAGCACCTAACTTGTTCTTCTTTTCTATTTTCTTAACTGTATATTTTTTTTAGGAGAGTTTTGGGGATTGGAGAGGGAATGGCATTGCGAAGGATTGAAGATCTTTAATGCCAAACGATGATGGAGATGATGTGTTTAATAGGTAAGAAAGAGCTTATGGAGGATTCATCTCTACCATCTGCTTATCTTTTCCTGACCCATTTATGGAACTGAGGCTGGGAAGAAGTGCAGGTTTGGCTCCTTCGGATGCTGGAGTTTCCAGTGTGAACTGGAGTTGGTGATTCTTGATTTATGGAAAGAAAGGAAACCAAAAAGGGTTTGGGAAAGAAAGGTAACTTATTGTATCATTTTTAGCATGTGGGAGCCCCTCTGAATGTTTGATAAAATGTCCCTGAAAGGGTTATTTTAATTTTTACCAATTCATTTGGAGACATTTTCCATGTGCTTGAACCCTTGTTGTAACAGAGGAGGATATGTGGATACCATTTTTCTATTACAGAAAATCCCCTCAGCTAGGAATAATTTTAAACTGATAGAAAAGCCATGGTTGTGGAAATAGTTCACCATCCAAACTGACTTCTTTGACAACTTTTTGTTGGGTGTTCATGGTATTAAATTAATCAAAAAGTGAATATCATGCCATTGCGATTGCATATGGTTTAGATTTTATTGTCACAGGGAAATTTATCCAAAGTGATTCTTATTCTCTCCGAATCTTTTTTATTTATTTTCTTGGTACTTTCATATGTAAAAAAAAAAAAAATTAAACGAAATAAACTAAAATATAAAAATTTATAAATTTAACCATAAAGATTTGTAAAAGTCCGGTAATTCATAATTGACAATGCTTGATTTGATATTTTAAATATTTTATAATTTTAATTACATAATTTTAATTTTAACTATAAAATTTCATAGGTACATACTATAGGCCTTAAAAAGGTAAGTATGTGTATTGAATCTTTTTCCTTATATGTATGTGGTAAGTATATATATATTTTATATTTATTACCAAAATAAATGTTTTGTTTTGAAAAAATTATTGAGCGCCAGGTGCTTGTTTTGTTACTCTGCCTAAAATTGGATTTTTTTAGTTAAAGTTATGTCAAGTTCAAAAAACAGAAAGATGATTTGACAAAGTTTGTAGATGACTTAAAACTTAAAAGTTTATTTGGTTTAAACTAATATTTTAAATAAAAAATAATAAAATAACAAGCCAAAAATGTGTTAAAAAGAAGTTACTATATATATATATATGTATATATATATAGTTTTTATATAATTTTATATTTAATATAGATTTTATTTAATAAATTATTATAAATTCATTAAAATTATAATTTTTATTAAAAACAAACGTGTATAAGAAAAGTTGTATTATTTTTAAATATATATAAAATTATTTTTATCAATAAATAGAAAGAATAAAAGGCTAAAACCAATAAATAAAAAAAAAAAAAACTTAAAACATGGCTTTTTTAGAATTTAAAATCAAAGGCATTTAGAAGTTTAAACGGAAACAGATCTACTTAGATACAAGAAAGTGACAAATTTGTAGGTTAAGTGTTTTTATTTATTTATTTATTTATTTTTTTAAATTTTGTTTTAGGAAAGTGAACACTCCATTTTTGTGATGTGGGAGTGAAAGAAGGAGAGGGTGCCATTCCTTCCTTCATCCAATCGCATTTGATTCAAAAAGATTCGTTAACGGGAATATGGCGGACATTTGGTTGGGTCCCCCGCTTCGTAAGGGCTTACAGTTCCCATTTCTCAGTTTCCACTCTCTCTCCTCTTCCAGATCCCTCCCAATGGCCTCCTCTCGCTCCGCAATCCACCTTTCTCACTCCTCCTCAACCTCGAACCCTAACCCTATTCAACCATCCTTGCTCGTCTTCTCAGGTCTGGTTACTTTCCTTCTCTCTCTCTCTCTCTCTCTTGGACTGTTTGGTTGATGAGAAAAATTCTTAGAAATGATGTATTGGAAGCTATTAAGTTTTGAGAACCTTTTAGTGAAGTGAACTTGATCTTAAAATTTAAGAACTTATTTTTCTTACTCTTTTGATTCGGTTCTCAGAAAACAAGCAATGATTTGGTGTTGTCAAGTTACAAATTGTGGGACATGGTAATTTGTGGATGTTTTCAGTTCGATGCGTCTGTAATTAGCTTCTACAATAATTTAATTACACTGGTGAGCGTGTCATATAATGATATTTATTCTATTTTTATTTTTATTTTCTAAGCACTCGGAAATATCACAAAAGGCTAAATAGTGTTTTAGCAAACGACATAAATAGGAAATCTTGAATCCTCGATGGTAAAGAAAACAAATTATGAATATTATTGATGAAAAGTTGAATAGCTTTTAGGCTTACACCTCTATTTATAACAGAAAAAACCTTATTCTAGTAGGATAATAATTTCCTAATTGTTATAAGGAATAATTCCTAATTTGAACAACGAATAATTCCAACTTAGGTTAGTTACTTGTAAAACAAGGAGAATAATAAAAGAAAACATGAGAATTAGAAATTTGACTAGAACATACCAAAAAAATAAAAATCCTAAAGAAATAATAATTTCTAAAGAATAATTGCTTCTATAAACGAAATATTGTTAGTCACTCAATTTCTTCTTTGACCTTTGCCAAACCAATTGCTCTATAAGCAATTGCGTGCCACCTGTTCTACATCAGTCCCCTCTATTTGGATAGAACTCTACCTTGAGTTCAAATATGGATAGAGCGGCTTGTCAGCATGATACTCGAACAGGTTAATTACGTTGAAGGTCTTGGAAATCTTCATGTCCTCGGGCATATCAATCACATAGGCATTGTCATTGCATTTGTCAACACTTTGTATAGACGATACTTTCTAGGCTTCAACTTATTATAAATTCTACTAGGAACCTCTCATTGCGCAAAATCACCATCACTGACTTTCCTTTTTTAAATGCTTTGGTGCATCTATAGGAGGTTTTTTGTACTTGACAGTTGTCTCTGTCAGCTTCTACTTCATTACTCCATGTACTACTTGAGCTTGCTTAGTCATGAGTTCTCCAAGTTCATCTTTTGAACTAGCTATAACCAGAAGCGACTGCCCCTCTATTTTAGCCATCTTGACCGACACCCTTTAATTTGAAGTACCCATAACAACCTTATGGGTTCCCCAAGTATAAATAAGAGGTGTTTTCCTGCCTCCTATAAGTAACATTCACATCAAGTTGCCTTGGTCTACCTAACAGTATATGACTTGCACACATATCGACTACCTTTATATTTATATTCTCTCTCTTTGAAATCTTCTCTTTGGTCTACTATTCGATTCGTTTTTTTTTATTTTTTTATTTTTTTATTTTCAAGCAGAAATCAAATGTGGGAGGTCAGACACCAAGCTTGCGAAACAAAGGCCTATCATAATTAACTTTTGAACTATAAAACTTTCCAATTCAAATAGGTACTCAACAAATTCTAGTTACCTTCACCGTTAGGCCCTTCTTGATCCAACCAACACTATATGGCGATGGATTAGATTTGGTTGGTAGCTTTAGATGATCTGTCAGCTTTTTTGCAACAAAATTCTCTCTACTCCCAGTATTTACGATCAGATTACTGATCTTTTAATTGACGACATAATGAGATCGAAAGATATTATGACGGTGACTGAGATCCTCTATTTTGACGCGAATAACACTCGTTGCGCTACACAATTGACTTGCTTTCCATCCTTTATTGCGAAGTTAGTCTCATCATGTTGATCATTTTCTTACTCTGCATATTCATCAACCTCTACCTTTTAGCCTTCTTTCACCAGGTTCATTGGCCTACGTTCTAGACAATTGTTATAACAGTGGCCTGGTTTGTTGCATTTCTAGTACTTGTTTATTGTCGGCTTGGCATAAAGGTTATGATTTTTTACCACATCTCTATTGGTATAACTTGCTTGTTGATTAGTTCCTCTATTAGCCACGCCCTTCAGTTGGCCCGCTAGAGTAGCAAGTTGGATCCTTTCTCCAAATGAGCAACAAGTAGACGCATACCTTAATGGGTTGAAGGGTCTTATCCAAGATAAGATAGGGCTAAAAGTAGTGTGCAATGTGGAGGAAACCCATAATTTCACTCTCAAAGCTGAGTTGTTGGAGCGTAAGCGAACATGTTCAGGGTATCACAGAAACTCAATAGAGATTTCTTTCCCTAGTGATGATAAAGGAGAAAGGATCCAACCTACTACTCTAGTGGGCCAACTGAAGCGCGTGGCTAATGGAGGAACTAATCAACAAGCAAGTTATACCAATAGAGATGTGGTAAAAAATCATAACCTTTATGCCAAGCCGATAATAAACAAGTACTAGAAATGCAACAAACCAAGCCACTGTTCTAACAATTGTTTAGAACGTAGGCCAATGAACCTGGTGAAAGAAGGCTAAAAGGTAGAGGTTGATGAATATGCAGAGTAAGAAAATGATCAACATCTCTATCTTATCTTGGATAAGGCCCTTCAACCCATTAAGGTATGCGTCTACTTCTTGCTCATTTGATTCATTCAAATTATTGCGATAAAAAAGACGAGTAAAATCGACTGTGTAAGCAAACACTGATCTAGAGCTTTGTGAACAATTCTAATTGGATTGGAATAGATGCTACTCATAATCTGGTGGTAACAACCTGTCCATAAGGAGTTGCTTCATCTTGCACCAGGTTTGTATGGTCACCTTTCCTTGTCATTGTCGATTTCTCTGCAATTAATCTTGCCAAACTACAGCGCCACTTTTTAATTTGTAAGCGACCAATTTTAGCAATCTCCATCATCCCAAAGAAATGCTCAACTTAGAGATCTAATTAAGAAAATCTTAAATATGCAAATTCCCGTTAAGTTGGGTATAACTATATCCACCTTTAATCGGTAGTCATCGAACCAATATTGTTGTGGTGGTTGCCTCCTAGGTTGATAACTCATATGCTATACTTCTTTATCGTTAGTTTTTTTCTCACTATTGGATGGATAACAAAGACGCCTCCCTACGATCTGGATACCAAGTTGGCCTCAAACAAATCCTCCGATGCGCACTTGATCCCAGTTAAAAGGCCATCCTTGGGAAACTCCCTCGACACAGTTCTGGTCAACCATCGGTGACATATTGTTGCATTGAAATTCAACCTAATGAGCAGATTATGGATTTTAGTCAACTAAAATCCATTGACATCACTGCCATTGACATCACTCCAGCTGTTGTTGTTTCTCAACCGCTTTCATAAGGCATTAGCCCCACGATCACTCCATTGAGTTAGGCAAATTCTTACTCTAATACCACTTGACGCAACGAAAATATCACAAAAAGCTATATAGCGTCCTAGAAAACGAGATAAGCACTCGTATTCATGAGAAACCTTGAATCCTCTGGGTGGAGAGAACAAATTATGAATATTATTGATGAAATAGTTTATAACCCTTAGACTTACACTCCTATTTATAACAAAAAAAACCTAATTCGAATAAGGAATAATAACTAATTTGAATAACGAATAATTCCAACTTAGGCTTGTTAGTTGCAAATCAAGGAGAATAATAAAAGAAAACATAAAAATTAGCAATTTGACTAGAACAAACCAAAAATAAAAAAATAAAACAAATTCCTAAAGAAAATAAATTCTAAAAAATAATCGTTTCCATAAACGAAATATTGTTAGCCACTCAATTTCTTACTCTATACTTAAGAGCGAATATTTTCGTTATTTAGATTCGATTATTAATAAAGATGAAAATGTTACAAATGATATAACCTTATATAATCAAAGTTGGTTGGCTCAAGTGGAGGAGTGCTTCCAAAATTTTATGTGATCGACGGATACCGACAAAGATTATAAGAAAAATTTTATAAGAGAGCTATTAGGCCAACGATTTTATATGGGACATAATGTTGAGCTGATAAAAAAGATCACATAAATAAGATGAGTGTTGTGGAGATGAGAATGTTAATATGGATCTGTGGTAAAACTAGAAAAGATAAAATTAGGAATGAAAAGATTTATGGAATGGTAGGGATTGCACTAATTGAGGACAAGTTGAGAGAAAATAGATTAAAGTGATTTGGACACATACAATGTAGATCAGTTGATGCAGTAATAAAAAATAGCGATAAGATCACGAGTAATGAAAACACTAGGGGTGGGGTAGACTTAAATTGACATAAAATGCCGTATTAAGAAAAAATATGAATTTATTAAAATTAACTGAAGATATAGCTCTTAATAGAGTAGAATGGCGTAAAAGTATTCATTTAGCCGACCCCAATTGATTGTGGAAAATGCTTAATTTGGTTTAGTTTGGTTACTCAATTTCTTATTTGACCTTTGCCGACTCATTTGCTCTAAGAAATCGTGTGCCACTTGTTCTACATTAGTCCCCTTGGACAGAATCTGACCTTGAGTTCAAATCTTGATAGAGCGACTCCTCAGCATGATACTCGAATAGGTTAGTCAAGTTGAAGGTTTTGGAAATCTTCCTGTCCTCGGGCACATCAGTCACGTAGGCATTGTCACTGATCTTCGTTAACACTTTGTGTGGACTATACTTTTTAGGTTTCAATTTATTATAAGTTCTACTAGGAACCTCTTGTGCAAAAACACCATCACTGTATTTCCTTTCTTAAATACTTTGGTGCGTCTATAGGAGGTTTTTTGTACTTCACGTTTGTCTCTGTTAGCTTATGCTTCACCGCTTCCTGTACTATTTGAGCTTGCTTGGTCATGGGCTCCTCAAATTCAGTTTTTAAACTGACTATAGCCAGAAGCGTGTCCTTTACTTTAAGCACCTTGACAGATACCCTTTGATTTGAAGTACCCTTATAGGTTCCTCAAATATAAACAGTAGGTGTTATCCCGTCCCTATAAGTAACATCTAAATCAAACAGCTATGGTCTACCCAACAATACATGACTTGCATCCATATCGACATCACAATTGACTTTTGAACTATAAAACTTCCCAATTGAAATAGGTACTTGACAAATTTCAATTACCTTCCCCGCCAGGCCCTTCTTGACCCAATTGATGCAGTATGGAGATGGATAGGGTATGGTTGTTAGCTTTAGATGATCTATTAGCCTCTTTGCAACAAATTCTCGCAACTCCTAGTATCTACGATCAGATTACAAACCATTTGATTGACCACACAACGGACCGAAAGATATTGTAGTGCTGATTGAGATCCTCTATTTTTGGCGTGAATAGCACCCGTTACACTACACAATTGACTCTCTCTGTCCTCTACTGCGGACTATATTTCATCATATTGATCATCTTTATGCTCAACATCTTCATCAACCTCTACCTTGTTGTGTTCTTTCACCAGGTTCACTAGTCTACGTTTTGGACAATTGTTAGAACGGTGGCCTAGTTTGCCGCATCTGTAGCACTTGTCTCTTGTTGGGTTGGCATAACAGTTTTGATTTATGACCACGTCTCTATTGGTCTAACTTGCTTGTTGATAAGTTCTTCCATTAGCCATGCCCTTTGGTTGGCCCACCAGAGCGGTAGGTTGGATGCCTTTTCTTTTATCTGCAATAGGGAAAGGACTCTCTATTAAGTTCTGTGATACCCTGAATATGTTCGCTAACGCTCCAATTACTCAGCTTTGAGAGCAAAGTTATGGGCTTCCTCCACATTCCACACTACTTTTAGCCCCATTTTATCTCGGATGGGGCCCTTCATCCCATTAAGGTATCTGACTACCCAGTGACCATTTGACTTGTTCAAATTATTGCAATCAGAAAGACGAGTAAACTTAGCTGTGTAAGCAAATACTAATCTAGAGTCTTGTGAACAATTCTGATAGGATTAGAATAAATACTAAACCAATCCAAACCAAACTAAATTTCTGTCCCAATCAATTGGAGTCGGCAGGATTGGAATAGATTTTGCTCATAATCTAACGGTAAAAAAAAATATCCATAAGGAGTTGCATCATCCCGCGCCTGGTTCCTTTGGGCTCTTTCTCTTGTCATTGTCAGTTTCTATACAAGTGATCCCACCAAATTGCACTTTCACATTTTAATTTATAATTGACTAATTTCACCATTTTTGGTTTAAAAACCTCCACCATCCCAAAGAAACGCTCAAACCTCAGAAATTTAATTAAAAAGATCTTCAATAAGAAGATTCTCGTTACATTGGGGAATATCCACCTTGAATCAGTAGTTATCGAACTGATACTACTGCGGAGGTTGATTTAGGTTGATAACCCGCATGCTGTACCTTTTCATCATCGGATTCTTCCTCATTATTAGATGGATAACAAGGATACCTCCTGACGATTTGGATACCAAGTTGGCCTCGGGCAAATCCTCTGGTGTGCACTTGATCCTAGTTAAAAGGTTGTCGTTAGGCAACTCCCTCGGCATGGTTCTTATCAACCACTAGTAGCTTGTTGTTGACATTGAGATTCAACCCAACGAGCATATTAGGGATTTCAGTCAACTGTCATTGGCATCTCTTGAACATTTGTTGTTGTCTCTCAACCGCTTTCCATAAGGCATCTCAACCCCCCAACCACAACCAATCGACTTTGTGTTTTCTGCTTTGTTTTTTGTGCCGTTGAGTTAGGCAAATTTTTATTCTGATACAACTTGACGCAGCTGAAAAATATCATAAAAGACTAGACAGCATTCTAGCAAAAGAGATAAATACTCAAATTCATGAGAATTCTTGAATCTTCAAAGGTAAAAAGAATAAATTATGAATATTATTGATGAAAAGTTGAATAGTCTTTTAGCTTACACCCCTATTTATAATAGAAACAACCTAATTCTAGGTGGATAATAACTTTCTAATTTGAATAAGGAATAATTCCTAATTCGAATAAGGAATAATTTCGACTTAGGCTAATTACTTGTAAATCAAGAAGAATAATAAAAAGAAACAAAAGAATTAGCAATTTGACTAGAACATGCCAAAAAAAAAATCCTAATGAAAATAATTTTTAAAACGTAATTGTTTCCATAAATGAAATATTGTCGGCTACTCAGTTTCTTCTTTGACCTTTACCAATCCAATTGTTCTGAGAAGTCGTGTGCCACTTGTTCGACATCGCTATCTATTTGTTTGCTGCCACTTGAGACCATTTACTGTGAGAACTCATGTAAGGGCAATTACTTACCGTCATTTATATCTGAATATCCATGGAATGACGATACAGGTGTAAGATTCTTAGAACAACCTTTGTGACAAGTTATATTTACTTTATCCTGCTACTGATATGTAGTTCAATAACAGACAATAAGCACTTTATTTAGGATATCATCTGTTTATGCACATCATCGCAACTTTCTGCTAATACATTGTTACTACTGTAAAATTGGACATTGTTTTTTGGGACATTGTGCTATGTTAACTTCAATTGTTGTATTCCTTGTAATTGAGACACCATGGTGAAACCAATGATGGCGGTTTTAGGAACCAACCATCTAGCTCTGCAGACTAAAGTCTAGTATGAGTTACTAAAAAACATTAACATCCTAGCGATTTATGTTTTAGAACGCACGTTCTGAAACATGGTATATCTACGTTCCAAAATGGGAAATCTGTGTGTTCCAAAGCGATCCTTATTCCCTCCGAACATTTGTTATTTATTTCCTTAACATTTCGCATATGAAAATATCAAACGTAATAAACTAAAATATAGAGAAAGTAGAGTTTTGGCAAGGAAAATTGTAAGAAAATTGATTATAAAGCTTCTTAGAAATGTGTTTCATATAAATATTTTGAAAAATAATACTTTATCTTATGAGATGTGTATAATTTGAAAGTAGTACATTCTAATGTTGTCATTTGTATTAGTCTACTCTTATTGTACCACCATTTAGAGCATGTGGCGTACCACGTTTTTGTTCCCATTCCTCGTACTAGGATGATCCGTGTTCCAATTGACATAGGTCTAGTGACAATGACCATTTGGACTTGTAGTTGTAGACTCCTAGGTTCAGTTCCCCAGATGACAGTTGGGGTGATCTCTCTCTCTCTCTCTCTCTCAATGTATACACACACACACACATAGTACGTTGTGTATGTTGTACATGTGCATGCATATGTAGCTCCATGTCTATGTTCAATTAAAGAAAATGTGGGAGTCTTTGGAGCTCCAATCATTTCTTTCTTTTTTCCAAACCAAATCAATTCTTCCCTAACTCCTCCCATCTTCCTCCACGATGTATCCAGGTCCAATTTGAAACATTCAACTCTATATTGCAAAGGTCTGACCTATTGGAAAAATTGAGAAGATGGTACATCTTGTTTAACCATTGAAATCATCTAGCTTCAAGTAGCACTTAACCTATCCACTGTTGAAAATGAAGGTATTGTCTGTATATGGGAAAAAGTTAGGGTTTTTTAACTATTGGTTTATGGTTTTACTTGTCTTTACCGACATGTGAAGTCCATTATACATTTTCTATTTTTGTTTGTGTGAAGGTCTATGATGCTTTGAGATTTATACAGTAGTTTGATAGTGCTACAGGTGGAACTGCCTTTAATGGTGTTGTAGAAGAACTGAAAAAGTTAACAACTCGCGTTGCACATGTTCTTCCTGTTTCTGATGATGGAGGAAGCACAGCTGAGGTTGTTCGTGTGCTTGGTAAGTTTCATAAGTAAACGGCCTCATGTTTTTTTTGTTTTGTTTTTTGGTTCTCTCCTTTTATTTCTCTTGTCCTGATAAATTAACTGGATACCATTGATAACAACGAGAGCAAATAAGAAAGGTGGATGAAATAATGGACCCAGCAGTTGAAGTTTCTTTAGTGTTGTAACATTCCGATGCAACTATGTTGCACTTGGAAAGGGTGTTGATTTTCCTACTAACTTTGCAGGATTGCAATAATTATGATGTCTTCAATTTTATAATTGGTTCATGCATAAGTGAGATAATGGAGAACAGGATCAGTCTGATCTTAAAGATGCGCAAATCATGTTATTGGACACCATCTATGGCTAAATTTAGGACTATTTTAGTTGCATTATTTTTTATCTGTCTTTCAAAATTTGTATGCATTATCAAAATGTTTTGCTGGGATGACTGGAGGATAACAGGATCGGTATGTTTTAGGTGGTCCGGCTGTTGGAGATATACGGTCAAGGTGTTTGAGATTGTCTGACCAAAGGACGTCTGAGGCTCTCGCTGTGCGAAGACTGCTTGGTCACCGCTTACCTCTTGATGCACAACAAGCCAAATCAGAATGGTAGTATCACAAATCTTGCAAAAAGATAACTCTTTTTCTTTCTTTATTGAGGTATAGGATGTCGAGACTCGAGCATCCTTAACTATGATGTCTGGCATGCTGTTCTGGGCGTAGCACTGGACAGATATTGATTGTTTCTGTGCTTCATTTTGTGTGTTTAGGAAAAATCCAGTTATGTTATTATATATTTATTGATTTATTTTCTGATCAACAAATCCAGTTATGTTAAGATCTTAATACTTACCCATCCGGCTAGTCTTACTGTAGCTCACATATTCTCTTAACACATTAAAAGTGAGCATGTGTTCCTAGGAAGTTTACTATAACAGCTAAATCCATTGAGTAAAAGAAATTTCTGAAGCACATGATTTTCAATTTTCCTTGGGAAATTGAAATTGAACCATATTTCTGTCTCTCTCCCCCTCCTGCCTTTTTTCCCGCCTTTAAGTAAATAGAAAATTCTGAAGCACTGTTATTGTCACTATCTATGCTTCTGCGTGAAATTGTCTATAATGCATGAGAACACCTCATGTCTCCACATTTCACTACTTTATTCCAAATTATCTATAATGAGTATTTTCTACAATGGATATGAAAAGCTTGTAGTTAACGCTTTCCTGCATGGTTAGTAACAGCTAGTGGTTTCTTGTTTCCTCATTATATTCTACTGATACAAATTCCATTTGAATGGGATTAAAACAATTACGTAGTCAATGAGGTACTCATGTGAATATCTTATTCACTCTTTAACTTAAATCTTGGTCAAAGATATTGATATTAGTCAATCACTTAACCAGATTCTACTATTGTTCAGCATATGAAATTAGATAAGCTAAACCAAATGATGCTAATACATTATTATCACAATAATGTATTGTTTTAACTCCAGACAAGAGTTGTGCACACTTTTTAAGTCGACTTCTTTTGTTGGTTTAACAAAAAAACCATTTGCAGGTATGACATTGTGGAAGGAGAGCATTCGCTGTGGAAAGGTGTCTCAAAACCCTATAGAGAAACTATTAGAGCTTTTTTGGCTTATTTTCAAAATCAGGTTTGCTGCTTTTGCTGCATGATCATATTGTCAATAGATTGGTTTTGTGGAAGCTCTCATTTGTACTTCACAGAACATTCATGTACATTCCAAAACTTTCATTAAATATGTGTGCATTCGTGCTTTGTTCTACCCTCTTGTTTGCTCAATAGAATAGTGTTCATACTTCCATTTGTCGGTTTCATACAGTGAATATGGTCACTATTAACTTTATTAGTTCTTGTATTTTGCATATAAAATATATGGCCAATTGGAACAACTTGTTTAGGAGATAAATTGACTGGAACTCCAACCATATGCAAAACTTGCATCTTACAATAACATGTGATTACATATCCATTAATGGATATCAATTACTGGCAGTACTATTTCTGTTTGCAGATTCTTCGACGGGCCAATGAATCATTTTGTTTCAGTAACGGGAGGTATTTCATCACCTTTTCAGTTCAATTACAAGGTCTCCCTTTGTTGCATCTCTACCTGTTATTACAACTTTTGGGAATTGCATTAACTATTCTGAAGTTACAATGGAGTAATGCTATTCTGAAGATTTTCCCTCTCTCTCTCTCACGCAGTATATATATATATATATATATATATATATATATATATATATATATAACACGACGCATGCGTTTGTGGCGCACACACTCTTTATTTTATTGCTAAAACTGAATTAAAAAAATAAAAAAACTAAAGAATTAAAGGTAATACTTGCAAATAGCAGTTGAGCCACACAATGCGTGGACAATTTAAATTACAAAAATATTTAAAATGAAATACTATTCACACATTTCACCATTTTAACAAACTATTGTACAATTGAAGACTACATAAATAATTTTTTATACCTTTTGTATATCTATATATTTATACGTGTGCAAATATAAAGAGAGAGTAAAAGTTAAACTAAATTGAAAATAAGTTTTATACCTTTGCGAAGCGGTGACTGCAAAATCGACCTAACCATAGTCATCTACTCGACCATCAATGAATTCAGTGAGGTCTTCGTCAATGTTGGAATCGAAGGTGGAATTTTTGGTTCAGTGCCACCAGTGAAACTTTCTGGCTGGGTAAAAGGTTCACTTGAGTTTAAGAGTTTGTACAAAAGAAAAGTTGAAAACTGAAAAAACGTGAAATTGAAATGAAATAGGAAACTGAATAATCATGGAGTAGTTAACGTGAATGGGTTTTCTTTTTCCTTCTTTGTCCTTACAGTATAAGAGTTTATCGTTTCAAAATAGTAAAATTTTGATTTGGAACTAAAAATGTGAGTGGGCTTCATTTTTAAGTGCACACCAATTGAGGTGTTTCCTTTTAGTAAATGTATATGTATACGTGTGTGTGTGTGTGTGTGTGTGTGTGTGTGTGTGTGTGTATTGGTGGTTAAGTTAATGAGACTTGAACTTGAATCTCTTTATTTGGGGAATGCGACCTAAGCCGCCACTGGGATGTGGGTCGCAAATTAGTTGGGCGATAAGTTTGAAATGGAAATAATTGAAATTTCTTCATTAGTGAGCTATGTCTGAGGAACTTGATCTAAGCATCTTATAATCAAAAGGCTCATTTCTTGATGTTTTCTTAGTGTACTATGTTTGTGACAGTTTGTGGTGGGTTTGGGAGTTGGTACCTGCTAGGATTTTTGGTGTTTCGACATAACATGTTTTGGAGATTATATGAAGCGACATCATGTTGTTCTTTAGTATGTTATTGGATTAACTTAAGATGCTACCATGATGTAGGTCAATTTTTGGGAAGATGTACTAAGACACAAAATTTGGTTTGTTGTGGGTTTGCAGTGGTCTAAGGTTAAGATTCTAAAAGGTAAAGGAAAACTCCTAGAGTTTCTAAATGGAAACAATGAGTATTGGCATGATTTTCATAATTGCAGGCTGCATGATTTTTGAAATGGCTGACGAAATTCTTTGGCAGTTAATATTTGATGGTATTGCGGTGTAGATATAACTGCCGAAGGATAAGCAGAAAGGTTGGGAACAATTTCAATAAATTGACTAGATTTTTGGTGGCTGAAAGGAGCTGCTCTACATCTGTGGCCTGCAACCTAAGAACTGGAACTTGAGTTGTGCAAAACAGAAAAAGAAAAAACAAAAAGAAAAAGAAAATGAGTTGGAAATAGGTGCTCCACCCTCAGAAATGGTTTGCCAAATTTACACTAACAAATTTCAAATTCTTATATATCAATTCTTTCGTTTGAAACGAAAGATACATGCAACTATATAGGCTCCTAAACTTCTCCTATTCCTACAAGGTCTTAAAATCTCAAATGTAACTATAGAACCAACAGTAGACAATCTACATATACTAAAATTCAAACTTAAACATTGGCAAAACAATTACTTTGAAACCAAAAAGTGCTATTGCGGGGTGTAGAGGCCATAAAATTTGCCCTAGGTTCACGAAAGGAGCATACCTTGTCCAGCCAATCTAAAGCTACCGCAGTGCATCAGGTTATGGCCTGAGTTTCTTTATTGTTTTAAGCATGCATGATATAGAGGTGGAAAACATTTTGGTACGAGGAAATTAACATGTAACCTAAAGATAATGTCCCTTCCGACTGATTTTCTCAGATGTTTTTGTAATTTTTTTCCATTTTTGTTCCCTACAAAGAGGATATTTAAATATTGACAGAAAGGATATTGGAATGTCATTATTGTTGCCATGAGATATTGGCAAACACTTGCAGGTTACAACTAATGATCACCAAACAAACATTAATCAATTCTTTCTCATAACTAACTACGAATTTTCAGTTGAACATAACTATGTAAAACGTAAGCTAAATGGTTCATCTGTAATCATGCGTGCTTCAGTTACCAGATTCGTGGACTAGCTCATGACCTTTCATTTCAATGTACCTGGTAATCTATATTGAAAAGATTCTTTGTTTTTTGGTAATGATTTTACTTGGCAATAGATAATTAATATGGCTGGATAATGATTTGTAAGAGAAAAATAGAAAAGCTATTTTTCCCCCAGAAATTTAACAAGTGCACAATTTCTCTTCCTTTGTCTTTTCTATGTTCTGACTGTCTTTATATGGTCTTTGGTGCTTTGCTCATTTTTGTTTTTAATCGTAACAGGAATAGTGGAAGGAGTATTTGGTTTTAAATGGGTGGCCTTATATATTATGATTATGTGCAATCTTCATGTTGGCAAATGAGTGAAGTCTTATTGTGCTGTTCAACATTTGCATATGATTCTTGGCACTTTTGTTGTGTAACAAGTTTTATTGGTCTTGCTTTTGATGCTGTTGAAGCTACTATTATTGTTGATGTATCATGCTGTGACACAATTACCTGTCTATGGTTTTATTGTTTTCTCCTTTTTTGATTCTTTGCAATCGGGTTTCCAACCTTCATGTCTTTCACTTTTTCAAAGGGTCTTTTCTTGCTATCCTCTTTGACATTGATTTCAATATATATTATGTTCTTGATATTTTGGTGTGTTCATTGTTTTTGATTTCTCAAATGTTGATTCACATATGTATTTGTTTTTCTTGTTTATTGTTTCTACTTTTATTTATTCTTCTTCTTAATGTTCGGGCTACCTATTTCTAATAAATATTTTTCATTGCTAAACTAACCCCTATCACATTTGCAGCATTGGAAATTTTTTCTTTGCAGGAGCACGCATATTCTTCCAGTCTTTAGATGCTGCCATATTTTTGTTTTCACGCGTTTCAGATATTCCTACAGAAAGCCTGATCCTTCCGGTGATATCTACCAATGACAGGCTTACATTGGGATGTGAATTATGGGTACGATTATCAGCTTATGTTTTGATGTCTGTATGTCTTGGATGTATGAGCGTTTTCTTGTGATTATTATGGATTCACAACCTGATAGTGATGCTCTTTGTTAATACCTAAGATGATATTTCATATGTTAAAATATACAATCCTGATGGTTGGCCTTTTGTTATTTCTTTATCTATTTGTTTATCTTTAATATTTATTAGGTATATTTTTTCCTCAGTTCTGTGAATTGCTTTATTTTTTGGAGTATTTTTCCTTTAGTGTAATGGCAGGCCAGGCCTTTAAAGTATAATAAGTAACCCGAGTTGAGCACACCCCAATGGCTTAGGAATCAAGTTCAGGCCACTTAAATGAGCTATTGAAAAATAAAAAAATAAAAAAATAATAAAATAATAAAAACAAAAGGAAATTGAAGTTAATTTAACATAAGAAATGGAATTTGGTATGACAACTCATGACAGTACATTAACAGTGAAGGCAAAGGAAAATAAAGTGAATTCAGCATAAGAAATGGTCCATTTTGGTGGTGGAGATATGGGATTGGTAAATGAAGAAAGAGATATTAGGAATAAAAGAGCTTCTGTTTTTGAACATTGGCTTTCGTTGAGGGCATGCTTGACATTTTATGTCCCATGTCCTTGACTTCCAAAGGTGCAAACCAGCCAACTTGAAAAAATAATATGATAAAATCAGATATCTTCTGGTTTATTATTACCTGATAGGGGTAATCTATGACTGTCAGTAAAAGTTACAAGAGCTCAGTGCTACTTTTTAAAGTATGTAAGAGGTCTGTGTAATCACTGGAAGATGCAAGGCCCATGTCAGATGAACTCACCAGTCATTAAATCCAATGAATCGACAATGGTATGAGAAAACTTGAACTTTTATACAAATTCGTGATATGATCAATTCAACTATGGTTTTAAGCATGTTGCGCCCATGCTGTGATGGTGAATTTTCCTTTGCAAGTGTCGGAATTTGTCACTCATTCGTTAGTCCATTGCAATGTTTCATTGTTGCCATAGATTTTGGGGTGTTTGATTTTGGGTTTATTTGAGATGGAGTGGTCTATAGAGATGTGGTGGGGGTTAACACTTAATGGGAGGAAGGTTGGGGGAGAACAAATGTACGGCATGGTGTCTAGCACCTTTGTGTTTGAATCGGTTTCTTTATAGGAAGCAAAACAAAATAACATTTGAAGTAGAGAAAACTTCTAATAAATTTAAGAGGACTTTTTTTCCATTTTGGCTATTTTTTATAGTTGATTGTCTAGAAAAGTTTCCTTAGTCTTGATCAAATCATGGACTGTTGATTCTCCTCACTTGTATGAATCTTTAGACGTCTTTGGCTTCTGAATTTTAGGTAACCTTTTCGCGTACAAGCTATTGATGTTAATGCATCGTATGGTTTTTATGGCTTAACCTTGTTTACATGGGGGCAACTTCTTCTTGTAATGCCTTTTTAATATAGTTAAATTACTTACTAAAAAATCTGGATTAACTTTAAACTGATAATTTGAATTGATGATCTTGCTTAGATTGACTATGATTTCGCCTCAAATGTGTGTATAATGTATGATGTTTATAATTTAAGATCAAGTTAAGTCTTACCATTTAATCTAGATAAATTTCTCTAATTTTTTCACATCGTTTAAATGCTTAAATTATTTATGTATGATTAACAGGGAAAAAAAGACTTGTATCTCGTATAATGTAATTTTTAGTCTTGCATTTTAATATTTTCTTGATACGATTCCCTTGCTTTTGAAATCTCATGTTAAAAGACTTATATCTGGCATAATGTGATTTTTCTTGCATTTCCTGTTTTCTTTTGATATGATTCCCAAGCTTTCAAAATGAAATCTTTATTTATTTGTATTTAGTTAATATTCAGAATGAGCATATAAGTGGGTACAATATTGGGAGCATCATTTTGGAAGGGAAAATATTTGCCGTATAGAAATATGTGTATCCACTAAATAAACTTATGTCAACATGCACAAGTACAAATCTTGTTTCTGTTATGATGATCCATGGACGTTACTTCAAAATAAACTTATGGTGCCTTTCAAAACCCAAGTTATAATAGAATTATTGAAAATCCACATAAGATTAACATGTGTGCCGGTTAAATTTTAATTGGTGACGTGTGTGAAACTAATGATTGGGTTATGCTTCTTGTTGACTTAGTTTTTGAATATCATGAAAATGTGTGTAAAGTTTGGATAAGTCACGCACTAAAAGGTTTCTGTATGAACTAATATTTTGATGGGACCCTACTTCTGAATTCTTTTGGATAGCTTGGATAACCCATTTCTTAAAACTGATGAAGGGCATATCACTCTCCAAAAATGGTGAACGTGAACACACACATATTTTATTGTCTCAGTCTTAATTTTAAAAGAATTTCTTGAGAGGAAATAAACCTAACCAAAATGTAATAGGAAATAGTAAATTTGGAGGAGTAAAAATACCACGGGGTTCAGTGGATTGGAAAGAAAGTGTAAGAGCTAGAGAGAGATGATCATATTAGAGAGAGTTGGTCTGTGGTTTTAAAAATAGTTAGCATTTGTTTTGTTAGTATGTGGGACCCACTTTGCGTAATGGTAAAAAAAATAAATGAGAATGCGCTGAAAAGTAATGGAGTAGTTAAACTTTACAAGTCCACTTATAGAAGAGAGCTGAGTGAAATAAAAATCACAAGTTCCCCTCTCAAAATGAGGACAAGAAACACATGAAATAGAGGTTTCTGTCCTTTTTTTTGGGGGGGGTGGGGGGAGGGGGGTTATTGTACTTTATGTGAAAGAGATGCCATATCACCATTCTCCCTTGCTTCTTTGCAATATGGACAATAGATTAGGTTAATTCCATCAGCTAATAAGAAAAATGATAAGTTTTGTCCTATGTGTATATTGATATATTCCATCCATATTATAAGTTCTGTACTAGTAAACAATGCTAATCTGACGTTTTTTTTTTCAACAAAGAAGCCCGAATGCTGAAACTAACTTGTTCAACATGGACATTAATTATCTACAAGCCCGTCCTCTGTAGGGTAGACTTATTTATTATGGGTGTGAATTTTTTCTTAGTTATGTTTGCGTATTCTTGTATTTTCAGGATGGTACTATCATACGAGGTCAGAATGAAATCTCTCATCCAACCAATGGATCCATGGAACCTATAAATAAGGTACCGGTATTCTTCACATGGTGTGGAAGTGCATCATTGGTTTCTTAGGTCCCGTTTTGTAATGCTTATGTTTATTGATTTTTATTTTTATTTTTAAAACTTTGGTAGACTATAAACAATAACACGTTTGATTATTTTTATTTTGAAAAATGTACATAGTTTTCAAAATTTAGTAAATTCTAATAAACAGGAAAAATATATTTTTACTTAATTTGTAAATAACTTTTCATTTTTTCTTTTTTCCTCCATCATCTCCAATCATCCTATCTCTTGCTACCATCACTCGCAAAATACCTCCAGCCTCCATTTTTGACCAGTGGCAAATCTAGTAATCAGACAGTGGGGGACACAATTTCAAGTACAACAGGATTTTTTTTTCTCATAATCAAGCATATCGAGTTCTTATACATGGGCAAGAACACCTACTTCAACAAAAGTGTCTAAAACTTTGATATTTACAAAAATTTTAAAGTATATTTTCACAGTGGATCACGATAGATTTTCATCTTTTGAAAGTTTTGCAAGAAAAATTACCAATCCATCAAAAACTTATCTTTCTATGTATAACAATAAGTTATCAATAAGATTAATGCCAAAGCCAGGAAATGAATATATTTTTGTCTATTCTAGTTTTTACCATCCTCTTAGCGAGATTAGCAATTTCATTCAACATTGAGTACTCATTGTAAGATCGCATGTCAAAAATATAATTATCAAGCTTAACATCAACTCCAAATAGAAAATTTCTGTTGACTAAAATTCAGCAAGTCAAATTAACTTTTCGTTGTGTTTTATATGTTTAAGAGGTCTACTGTAATTTTTTGAAAGCACAAATATAATAATAAATATATATATAAAATATTGAAGTACCTATGTTTTTATTTTATATTTTTAGTGGGGCACAAATATAATAATCAAAGAAAAAATACTAAACATACTATTACTAATGTTACTTTTACATTTTATTGGGGGCCTGTCCCCCACTGCTTCTCCACCCCTGCCTTCAACGGTTCAACCACAATCTTTGGCCACCACTTCCATCCTCCAACCTTATTACAATCTGAATTAATCCACTAAATTGTTGTTATAGAAAAACTGGCGTATTTTGATAAAACTGGTCAAAACCGTGGTAAACTGCCTTTTTGAAAAACCGTTGCGAATTTTATTAATCAGGTGGGCATTCAATTATGAGAACATTGAGAAACACATTTGTTGGCTAATCACAGGCCTTTAATATGAGTCTTTTTGCATCCGTATGTAAGTATCCCACCTATGTGAGAATGAAGACAAAACAACCAAAAGAAGTTTAAATAGAAAGACAATGAATGCTATCCTGGACCGCCACTGATGTGGGATTGGATGCCATACTTGGTTTTGTTCTTTGCAAGAGGTTTTTATTCCTCTTCTTCCTCAACACCTCAACTTTGTTTGACATTCTTGCAACAGTAATAATCAACCTTTCTTCTTTATTTGACATTCTTGCAACTGTAATAATCTTGCTTTGGATGCCCTATGGCTTCATTTTAAATATTTATTTATGTCTTCAATACTCCAACAAATAAAAATACGGTATGTTTTCTAATTTAATCCTTGAGAACCTCGTTTCTTTTGTTATTTGAATTGTTAGATGTTATTATTTATGTGATTTTTAAAATTTCAAAGCCTATATTGGTAATTTATATATATTTTTTAAATTTATTAATGATGTCACTATGACACCACGGTTCAATTCCAGTTTGACGATGATTGAACAGGTGACTTGTCTGCCCAATCTCTTTTTCGGTTCGCTCTCTGGTCTGGTTTTCAAAATATTGGTTTTTTCAATTCACGTTTGTTTTTATTAGAGTTGCAAGACTTGGAAACTTTTAGGAAACCTTCCCTAGGTCAGTTTTTGGCTGAGTCATATTCCAGATTTCCTTATTCATTCAAATACTGGATTCTTATGGATAGGCAAACTTTTCCACTCCAGCACTTCCTTCAAGAATAAAGCGGGTGTTCTACATGTCAAGTGAAGGCAGCAGTTTATTGCATGAGGTGAATAGTACATCACATTATTATTGGTTGTACCACTGATAGTGTACATATATTATACTCATGGCATATTATCCTTTATCCATTCTTTACTAACCAATAATAACTATTCTTACATAAGCTAGTCACTGGTCTACTAAAAAGGTTCTGTGTGTTTGAAACTAGTTTTATTGATTGTGAGTTTAAGAATATGAAATATAAAAAGCCAAGGGAATGTTTTTTTTTTTTGCATTTTAATACAATTACATTTGGGGCATATAATTTGCAAAGTGGGGTAAAGCTACCTACCTACTATGGTGCTGCCTCTCCGGTTCTCCCCGACCTTGCTATAAGGAGGAGCCTTGTGTATTGGGTAAGACTTGCAAAAGATATTCTTGTTGGATGTGTTGTCAAATTGATTGACACATAAGAACATGTTGGATAAATGGCAACTTCAAATTTCCACATTTTATGGGTGTTTTTTGTGGCTGAATTTATGGTAAAAGTTCATTATTGGAAAACAAAATCTAAAATCACTCAAATGTAGCTTCTCAAGAATTAGTTTTTTAAAGTTATTTTTGGCCCATAAGCAAAAAACAGAAGCTGTGGCAAACATTCGACACAACTTTCAATGAAAAAAATCTAAAAAAAGCTGTCAATAAACAGCAACAAACACCCATATATAAGATACGAGCCCATGAAAGTTAGATGTTTTTTAAACTTTCATTTTTTCTCTTTACCCTGAGGAATTATATGTCATACTTTACAGCCTAAGAGTTTCAGACAAAGGTGTTTGTTTTACCTGAACTTATGGTAAAAGTTAATTATTGAAAAATGAAAACCAAAAATACCAAAATGGAGCTTCTCTAAAATTAGCCTTTTAAAGTTGTTTAGGGCCTATACAAAAAGAAGCCGAGAAGATGTAACAAATAAGGTAGCACAAATTTCAAAAAGAAATAAAGCTAAAAGTTTTTTTGAGAAATTTTGACAAACACCCAGACAAGTAGTAAAAACCCAACTTCTTGTTTATTGTTCTCCTGGAAAATTATGTTGGTTATGGGACAAATATTGTCAAACAATAAACTATACGATTTTCTCCCACCACCATGGTTTTCTCTTTTTCTATGTAGATCCATATCCAGATTTATAACTGTCCTTAGTCTGACAACCTCATGTCAGGTGTCAGCCCCTCTTTCACTAATGATACATATTAAACAAAGAACTCCTGTTTACCTTTGGATGGTGTGCTGCACAAGAATGCAGTTTGACAAACCGGCAATGGATAGTGGAGTGATTTGGTTTTTTTTTTTCTCTTATTTTCCCTTCCAAAGCTGTCTTCTGCCTAACATTTTTTTTCAGTATTTTTTAAACATATATGAGTGTACTGTGTATATTTGTTTTCTCAATTATTATGCAGCATATTTGGTCTATGATGTGCATCATTGCTTTGAACTTATTTATTCTGAAATTTGTACTTTATGTTCTTATGAGGGAAACAATATTATTACACTGTGCTCTTAAGATTCAATTCTATGGGAAAGCCAGGATTAGGCTAAGAATTTATTACATTTGATTTTTTCTTCTATGAAAAATGTCAAGAAAATAAATAAGAAAAATTTGAAAGAATTGCTTTGGAATGCTAAATTTTTTATTTTGGAAAGTCAATGTGAGTTGGCTTCAATGTTGAGTTCACACCAAATTGGGTGTTCTCTTATAATAATAGTATAGATGTATAAACATATATAATTATAGGCGTATAAGTAAATTATTTGGGCTAATAGGTGGAAGGCCGGCATATTGGTGATAATATCTTGCTTGCTTTGATCTGATATTGCACAAACATAGAAGCTTGTCTCAGTATATATGTGAATCCTTTTGTCTGCTGTTCTAAATTCTGCGCTTCTGTTGAATAGGTTTTTCCCATTGTAAACCCAACCGCCTTGGAACAGTTAAGGACCGTTGACTGCATCATTTATGCTATGGGATCCCTTTTTACCTCCATCTGCCCATCTCTGGTAACACTAAGGACTGAACTATAACTTTTTGGGATGACCTTGCAATAATTATGGATTCAGGATGAATGTGTTTCAGTCATTTATGGTTTTTCTTTCTTTCTTTCTCTTCTCTTATCGTCCTTGTTCTTTCTCCCTTTGTTTTTCCTCCCTCCTATTCCCCACAAACACGCACAGCCTCATCTTAGCGACATGCCAAATCTACTGGGTGGTATTTAAGTTGATGAAGCAGCTATTACGTGTTTATCCTTGAGTGAAAGCAGCTGAAAATACATGAACCATGGTCATTTTATCTCTTTATAAATTTTTTCAGTCATCTAATGGACTTCATGATCATTATTCTTCCTATTTCATACTTCTAGCCTGTTCTTGAGACTTGGTAGTTTATTTGCTTACGTCAAGTTTTAACTTGTTAAGCGCTAGGGATGGACCATAGGGTCCTTGAATGTCCACGCTTACAATGGGGTTTGACTGCAGCCCCAAGGCTTTGTCCTGCCTTGAGACTCCCCCCCTCCCCTCCCCCCCACACCAAAAAAAAAAAGAAAACAAAGTTTTAACTTGGTCATATATCCCCTCCTTTTTATCATTTCAGTGATGCTATTGTTGATAAAACACTTTTGGGCTATTGTCCTGCCAAGTGTGCATTGTGTATATTCTATTTGCTCAAATTGCATGCTCAGCTAATACTTGTTGCATATCTTATCTCATTTACGAACCTTAGATTTGAATAGATGTGTTACTAGAACTTTTTCCCTACCTTATTTTGATCCCTACTATTGGCAATTTTCTCTTGATACAAAACATTTATAATTAGTGGTTTGTTGACTACAAAACACAAAATAAAAAATAAAAAATAGAAGAAGTAAAAAACACAGTTATCATTTCTTTTTACTTTTTTTGATTTGGGTTCAATGACCATGATCCATATGTAGGTTTTACTTGGCATTGGGGAGATAATCTCTTCAAGGTCCTGCCCCAAGGTAATCTTCTGTCATGTTTATAAGTATTGCTATTTGAGGAGGAAAATAAGCTGATAAAGTTTTCGTAAAATCAAGTGAAAGTTCATGAGCATAGACTAACTCCTTCATGATTGGTTTCGTTGAAATATTTGTTTGACGCTCTTACGTTGTTGATTTTTGGATGTATTAACAATATCTAAATATTCTAGGCTGTTAATGTGCAGGATTTTCAACATTGTTGGCTTGTGTTAATTCATTTGGTTCTGTTATAGGTCCTTCTGTTGAATGGTACGCAGGACCGAGAAACTAGTGGCTTTTCTGCCTCTTGCTTTGTAACTGCCATTACAGATGCTCTAAATCGTACATATGGGGATCCTCTTAATTGTCTCAAGAGCCATGTATGTAGGTAGATTGACTTAGTTAAAACTGTTTACCTGCGAAGTAAATTTGTTGTAATGATTTCATGATGCATAAACAAAGGCAACTTATACGTGGTTTTGATTTTCTTCGAAGGGTACTTGCTAATCTATAAATAGGCACAATAATTGTGTTTATTAGCTTATATTTTATTATTTGGCTCTGGTTACTTCTGTGTGGTGAGGATATCAATATGTTCTCCAAAACTATGCCAAATTGCCAATTCTTTGTTTGCTGATTCTAACTTCTCATTATATGGAATATATTTATGGCTTTCTCTGTCTGTTTACGTCTCTGTTCTTAAATTCTGGAATGATTAATGATTTCCTGCTTCTCTGAACATCCGGTGCACCATTTATGATGTTATTCTATATTAATTTAAATATGCCAACAAGCATCTCCTTCCACTACAGGATAGTTTTTTGGAGGGGATGCTCATTTAGGTAGAATAAGAAATTGTAAGGGGGATTTATAAGTGCTCTACAGAAGTTTTTCTTTTAGTAACTACTGAAGTGGGCATTTATTGAGTCCTAGCATTGCACCCCCTTTTAATAGATTCTCATGAAACCCTTCAGTAGATAGATTAACTATATACAATATGTTGGGAATCTCTCTCTATGTCTTGCTGTCTCTGTTTTTTGTGCTTGTGCATGTATATCATGGGTATATTTCTAAACAGCTGAATAAACAGGTATACAAACTCGCATTTCCTTCTGTTAAAGAATTTAGGTTGGGTGGTGTTGGCAATTTCCATATGACAAAACATGGGGCCGAACTTCATGAAATCTGAAATTTCCTAGGGAATCTGGTGTTTTGTGAAATTGTTCAACTACTCCTCATTGTATGGATTTCTAGACATTCTTAAGAACTCAGAGACCATAAGCTCGTGCCATTCTCTTTATCATATCCAAAACAGTTTTCCATATGACAACCTGGGCCGTGTAATTTGATGTGTTGTAATGGACTAGGCAGATATATTAAGGGTTTGAGAGTGTTAGGACTGGAGGATTGGATCAAAAGATGAAGTCATCACTTCATTACACTCTTAGGCATAATTTCATTGCATTTTGCATCAACTTAGGGCACTCGGTTTTCCAAATTGCATTGGATTTAGGCTTCTTGCTATAGTTGAGTCCTGTTTCACTTTGAAAAAATTCCAAGGCATTGCTCGAAGCATGCCAAAAGGCGCTTGAGCGGGCGAGCCACAGTTGGTTTTTGCACTCCAGTGGGCCCAGCTTGAAGTTTGGCCCAATTCTGGCTGGAGCAAAGGTATCTTTTGAATTTTCGAAAACATACCAGTAGCCTCCACTTGGTGCCTGCTCGAAACTGCTTGAGTGGGCCATTGTATTGCTTGTCCATAGCTTTGACCAATAGTTCTAGCTCAAAGACCACTCCGCGGGCAGATGGAAAGTGGTTGCCTTTGGTTAGAGTCTTGATTTCTTACCAATAGAAACCTAGTCACTTTAGCCAAGGGCTACTACACAATTTGGAGAGTGAAACTACGATTCCTTGGGCTTACTTAGTTCTCTTGAGAGAATATTTGTTGACAGTCTGAGATTGAATGGTTTGATTAAAATCCAACACATGTAGTTGTATTACATACCTATTCAAAAGCTGTTGTGTAAAGACATTGTGAGGAGTAAAGATCAGTGTAAGGTGTTTCGGTCACTTGTGGATCAAAAGCGTTTGTGGAGTCAGATACATAAGAAATGGAAAGCAAAGTAAAAGCTTTTGCAGAATACTTCTAGAATGAGATTTACCTTGGTAGTTTTGTAAATCCTCCCATCTTGGGACTTGTTAACTCTAGATTCCTAATGGATTGTTTGTTTTGCTAGGTGTTCCTGTGGTCTTTTCCTTGGGAGAGAGATCTACAAGTTTTTTCATGTAAACAATTGTTGTCTTATCGTTACTCTTTATGCAATTAATGTGGATTCCGTATGATTCATTGAGTATTTCTAAATAGACTACTCGATTGAAATTAAATTCAAAATTGGTAACCTTCTTTTCGTTTTGCCCGTTCACCACCCCTAGACATAAACTAGTGTCTCTACTATTCAATTTATTCATTTTCATATGTTAAATCTCTACTTGATCCTTACACCTACTTTTAGTTTGTGCACAATGGGTGACTAAGAATTACACATACATACACAACTTGGATGTGATTGTTGACAAAAGAAAATATGGAGAGCAATTATTTATTGCATTAAGCTTCGAATTCATTACAGCATTTGCACACATAAGTATTGAGCAAACTCCATTCCTATTAGGAAAGAAAAAAAAACTTAAAAGTATAATAAATATAAAATAACAAAAGTTATTTTACACACCCCTCAAACTCATGATGTGAGTTCGACGAGCATTTGTAGTTTTTTAAGAAAGAACCGAAAGCGAGGAGAAGCTTGAGTCTTAGGAAAAAGTGAGCAGTCTACAGAAAAGAGATCAACAGAAGTCAGTGACACCTAACTAAAGGTGCAAACAAAAAACAAAATGATAATAATTTTCTTCGTGTTTTGTGTTTTTTTGGAAAAAAATAGAGTTATGAGCCATTTAGATAGCACTTTTATTACCATAATTGGGAGGAGAAAGAGATGTGAGTGAAACTCTGAAACTAGAGAGACGTCAATGGGCCATAGTACGATATTCATCCTTAGTTGCAGGACTACGAATGATAAAATATTTCTTGTTTTTCATGAGATAAGCAAATCAAGAAAAGCACATAACTTGATAGTTGACTTGCTAGTAGAAATATTGCCCATCCGAATCCACATCGGCATAGACTTGGAGAGTCAAAGAGAACAAAATACAACTGTTAGAGTATTTATTTTTTGTATTAAGGGTACTTTTGTCATTGTGTCATAGTGTTTTATTAAAAATAGATGCCAGGTAGAGAGGACTGATTAAGTTTTTGAAATCCTAATTTTTTCTCTGTGTTTTCTCTTCTCTTTTTTCTCTCAAACCATAAAGATTAGTTTTTTTACACTTTAACTTGGTATCAGAGTATTAAAACCACCGTGATATAGAAATGACGTGCTGACGTCATCTTTCGTACGATGACGCCAGCGTGACGCTGCCGACGGTACGAATGCTCATGGTCGACGACCACATGGATGGCTTCGTCTCAGACTTCTAATGATCGTAGAAATGCTTACAGATTGTTTTGAGTTCGTTGGATAGCTTCTTCGAGCTCTTGAAGCGTTCGTTCTTTTTCGAAAACCCTAGCGCCAGATCTTCCTCTCGCACCATACTTCATGGTTTTTGATTATTTAGATCTACTCTATAGGTGTCGACAATGTATATTTTGCGCATATTTGAGATTTGGTGGTGTTCATCACTTTCGGTCAGTGCTTGTCTTCTTTCTCAGTTGGCGGCTTTTATTGGTCGCGACTTTGGCTCGCAACTACCTTGGTTGGTTGATTTTGGTTTGACTTGTGGTTGATTTTGGTTAGCAATTACACTCGGGCACTTCGCGATTGATCTGGTTTGTTGCCTTTAACTTGCTTCGTCGTAATTTTTTTTGGGGGTTCTTATGGTTCCTTTTTCACTTTGCCCCTCTGTTTTGGGCTCGCGTCTTGTTCTCTGATCTTCCACTATTCTTGGCCTTTTGCCTCACTAATATTGGCACGGCTATCACACTAAGTATTCACATTCGTGGCCAGAAGAGCCATATGGCTTGAAGGCTAGAGTATGAGATCTGTTGGGCGTGTGGCTCGCCCTCACTACATCTGGATTAGTCATAATTAGTAAATAGGGGGCATATGACATTTCAGAGCACATAGTATACCTACACCCAGCAGTCTCCATGATACGACTTCGATATTAGATATCGAAGGTCTGTCACCCCCAATCATTCAAGCCAATGAGAAAAGGCCATCTATTCTCATGTAAGATGAATCCCCCCCTTTTCTCATATACAAGGATCTGATCCATCTCCTAAACCTCTGGTTGGTCTCTCCATTGTCATCCCCCTCTGTCTCTATCTCTAAGGCTGCCTGGAGATCTCTCCTTTAACACTCCAGCTGTCCTTAGCCATTGCAGTGCATGCCATCTTCTCGGAAGGTCATCTTTGGCCAACATTCACTTTTAACATCTACATTGACAATCAGATAAATGTTCTTCAAAGATACGGAACATAAGAAAGAAAGAATAAAATGTGAAAGCAGTAGCAGCTTTTATGCATTGCATAAAAATCTGTGACTTGTGTTGGCCATTGATCCGTCTAAGAGATGTTTATATTACGCAAGTCATGTTGCAAATACCCAATAGTTGCTTTTGAAGTCTTCAAAGTTGTGAAGTTCATTTTCACTATGTATAGAGTCTTTGATTGTCACCGTATGTTTGTAGAAGTGTGCGTATGTTTGATCTCTCCACTGTTATCCGCCTCTCTCTCTCTCTCTCTCTCTCTAAGGCTGCCTAGAGATCTCTCCTTTAACACCTCCAACAGTTCCTAGCCATTGCAGTGCATGCCATCTTCTCGGAAGGCCACCTCTAGCCCACATTAACTTTTAACAGCCACACAGACAATCTGATAAATTAGTTTTTAGTTTTCTGGATTTTTATGCAATGCATACAGCTGCTACTGCTTTCGCATTTTATTCTATCTTATGTTGCTCTGTCACTACAATTTTTCCATTACTAGGAGGGTCTATTATAAGTTTGACTTGTGCTGGTCATGGATCCTTTTAAGAGATGTTTACATTACACAAGTCATGTTGCAAGTACTCAATAATTGCTTTTGAAGTCTTCGGAGTTGTGAAGTTCATTTTCACTACGTATACATTCTTTGACTGTCAGCTTTGTTTGTAGAGGTGTGCAAGAAACGATTCTCTCCAACTCATCTGACCACTCACTGCTCCTTGGAAATGTCTATGTTGCTAGGTTGTTATTGTATCATCTTACACATCTTAGGTTATCCTCTACTCTTTTCAGAAAGTAGGTTTTAGTTGCTTGTGAGTAATGTTGTTTGTGCTTGTCCACTTTAACATTGTACTGATAATTTCCTTTTCTGTTATCAGTCTCTAAAGTTTCTAACTATGTATAGCAAACATTTGACATATGGAAGTCATGTAAAGAGACTTTTGTATTATCTTTTGTTTTCCTCTATAGCCAAGTCAATATATCAACACGCTCTTGGTGCCCAAAGATGGTCAAATTCCAATAGATGTTGAACAATTAGCTGCTCAAGGGATCCTTCGTGTGGTATGTACAATTAACCAACATGTTTGCTGTCTGTAAAGAAATATAGCTGTTGATAGAAAGACATGTTTTTATAACATTTGTATACATTAAGGTGCCTGACCCATTTTTTAGAACAATTGAATTGTGTAAATATCACCATCATACTAGATATGATCCCTTTCAAGTACTATAGAAAATCAAGTTTTGAACCCCAATCTCTCTTCCCTCTTTTGCATTTTTCCAATTCAAAGACTTGGTTTGCCTCAATGCACACTGAATGGAATTATTGGAAAATTAGGCAGCTGCGATAATGTTATTCTTTCTGTTAGTTTTTGTTCTAACTTTTGAATGGTTCTATAATCCTCTTATGCAATGAAAAGTGGATTCGAGTTATCCTAATGTTGATTGGCTTCACTGTACCTTTAGATTAGCAAATGATCAAGTTCCCTATCATTACTTGGTTTGAGAATAATGTTTGCGTGTATGTGCAGTTTCTTATATAGAAAGATGCACATATTTGGATCTGAGACATCCTTCTAAATAGACGACAATGACAGAACATGTAACAGCTATCAGCATATCACACATCAACTGTGGATGGAAATTAGAATAATTTTTGATGAAACACCAGCTGCTTCTAAACTAACCTGATTCTAATTTTGTGCATCAAGTTTGTAGGTCCACTTTCACAAGTTATTGGGCCAATAGATAGTGTGCCACCATAGATTGGGTTTAGACCCAACCCTATTCCCGTGGAAGGCTCCATGGCAGTGTGATCAGAGTAATAGAGGTCCAGAGCAGTGTACTATTTCCCACTTGTGAGATGCTCTGTGGTCATTTATGACCTGCTATCCTACACTTCCAGTTGAGGAACAACCTGGGCAATGCGATGTATGTTGCACATTTATGGGTGGTAAAATGTGATACCCCCCAATCCCATGTCAGGCAGGATGTAGAACTTTCAATATCTTGCAAGTCTAGTCTTGAGACTTACCTGGTATGAGCTTTTTTTATTTAAAAACTTGGGAAGAATAAAGCCATGTGTGGGACACGTGAGCATGCATGTGTATGGTTGATACGCTGCATGTGATGGGAAAATCGGATAATATTGTTTCGGGCGGAGATAGGTCGTGAAAAACAATTGCTAAAGAAAGAAGCATGCGCTATCCTCGGCTTAACATTCTTGGGGAGGCTCGCCTTAGGGTTGTATTTATTTTGTCTAAAAAGTATGCTCATTTGCCATCATGAAACAACTGCCGTCACCCCAACTCAGTTGGATAAACTCTAAGCTTTGAAACCAAGTAAATGCAGCCTCCCAGAAGCCTGGCCAATCTTAGCCTGTACTTACGAGTCCCCTTGCGCTAACTTTTTAGTAAGCCATCTAAGAAAAAATAGGATCTCTGCCTATTGGGGTTCCCTTTCCAAATTGCCTGCAGAAAAGGGAGAAATATTTTCTATTGTGTTATCCAAAAGAGCCCTTGTACCAAGTTGAGCTGTTGTGGAATCAGTCAAAGTTGAACTGGATTCTCCATATGTGAAGGGCCCCGGGGGGGCGCGGGGGGGGGGGGGGAACCAAAAGCAAACAGCCAAAGGGATTTTTCCTTTAAAAAAGAAATAAAAGAGAAAACAGATGGGTGCTTCTTCAAAATGTATACTGTAGGGATGCAATTCGATTCTTTGGTAATTGGAACTTTAATGAGATATTGGAGACCAATGGCACAAGCTTGTATGGTGCCTTATGAACAGAGGAACACCCATCTTTAAATATTCTGCTGTTCCTCGAGTCAAAGAGCATAGACTACATCTTAAAATTTACATTGTTACAAGAGTTCTGAAAATTAAATGAATCGTTTTAAGGGGCCCCCTCCCAATCCAATAAAAAGCACATAAATAAATAAATTATCCTGAATACGGCATTACCTACTATTCTTTCCCTCTCCAGTCCTGCAAAAGTACTTTTCAACATTTAAGATTAATCTGGGTTGCGCCCCAACAAATGACCAGCAGCCTCGCAACTACTGATACACATCATATGCATGTCAGGTCTGGTGGCTCTGTCGGTCCTTTCTGCTTAGAAGTTCTTAATAAAAAAAGTTGCAGGATGTCATTGGTTAAAAAACACTGATATGAACAAGAGAGACAGATATGACACTGTGCAGACATGTCAAAATCAGAATTTTCTCAAGGATGAGGATTTTCTCCAACCGGAATCTCTTGCTGTCCTTATAAGAGGCAGACTTATAGCCACCCATGTGTTCTATTATCATGCAAATTTGAGAATTTTCAAAGGATCTTTAAGATATGTTTGACTTTTAACTACTTTTATAATAAAAATATTTTATCACATAAATTTTCGGATTCATGGATCATCTTATAGGGTACCACACGGGGGCAGGAGATTCCAGCAACCAGGGTTAGAAGAAAGTCGCATCCTTTTCAGAAATTCAAGACACGGGAAGGTAGGGATACTAAAAATATAAATGCATTTTTAGATATACATGAAATTTAAAAATTCTTCTTTTTGTACTTAATATAAATTTTATTTTATTATTTGAAAATCTTATTATCTATTTTAGAAAGCGCTATTCATAAATAAATTGTATGGTTTAGGGTTTATAATTGTATGGGTCGCGTGAGTCCCCCAAATGTTCGAAACATGTTTGCTTGCCTCTAGATTTTGTTTTTATAAAAATAATAGGATGTATTTGGACATGTGTCTAACACGTCTCACGGAGAGCGTTCAAAGAGTGTCGGTGTAAAACACTATGAGACGAACACCTTCTTTGAAGTAGTAATTGTGGGGTTCAATCAGCATCAATACATACTGAACTTCTTGGTGGTGGTCATGAACTATATTCACCCATGTTCTTCTCTCAGTTACTGTAGTAGCTGCGTAATTCTAGCAGGATTGTCTGTTAATTTTAAGATCATTTACGTTGCTGAATGATGATGCAATACTCTCTCTATTCATACGCACTTGGGGAAAACATCCCGATTTGAATCTTGCAGATAACTGTTGATTCTGTGCATGATCCTAGAGTGGGTGTCATCTTTGACCCCAAATCGTTAGTACAAGCCCTCAGTGATTTGCTAACTGAAAGCACAGGCGCAAGTGCTGCAGGGGTTGTCAATCTTTGACCACCAAATGACAACAAGGGATAGATTTGACTGAAGCCTTGCCTATACCAGGTCATATTTTCTGAGGTACAAGTTTAGCAAATTAATATTTGGTTCCACTTTACATAGATCATGTCCTGTTTTATTCGCACACACAGTCCTGCAAATCCATTTTCTAGCTGATGCTAAAATCTTACATAACTATCCGATGCCACAGGTTGATTTGTCTCCCTCCATTTGGGGATGCATGTGGGTTATTTATTGCACCCCCGAATTCGTAACACGATCTGTCTGTCATTACTACATTTGCTTGAGAAAATATTGAGGGAGCAATATCTATCTTGGTGCTTCAACTGCCGTGCAATAATTGTCAAAGATGGTTGTTCCTTGAGATTAAATAACTCCAAAACCTGGAAACAAGAGGTGCTGTTGCTATCCCCTAGAAGTGCAGAAAAGGAAAACATGATTAGTATAGGAAGTACATAACCTTACTTAGACCTTGTTTGTTACGTCTTTTCTACACTGCCTTTAAGCTTGTACTTACAATTCTCTTATTTAAACATTAAATAAAAAAATCAGTTCTCTGAAGTATGTTCGAGTTCAATTATTTGGTTTCTGTTTAAACCCTATTAATTGTTAGAAGTTTGTTAGTCTCAACAAGCTGATCCCAATTCTGGAACCATCCATTAGCTGCATGAGGTGCAGGAGGGCCTGTGATTTTATGGGCAGCTGGATTTTGAGGATGCTAGTTCCGTATCTTCCATTTAACTGGGGAAGGTGAAGCTCCAACCAGAAGAGGTTGATATAAATACACGAAAGGCTTCGCATGTGAAGCCACCACCGCAGCCATGGTTCACTCCACTGTTGCAATCGACTATGTTTTGAACTGACAAGGTCAGTAACTTGCTGGTTTTGATCTTCGTAATCCCTTCTGCGGCATCAACAGCAGAGAATGTCTTTCCTCTTATAATACATTCATTGTCATCATGTTCTGTCCATAAGATGGCAAAGAAGAAGGTTCATTTAGGGCTGAAAACCAGCCAAGTCGAGCCAGGTAGTGGATTGAAAACTTGATGAATTTGAAAATATGATCAACCTTGACTTGTTTGTCATTTGAGCTGATTTCAAACAGAAGATTCAATTGAGTTAAACACGGGAGCATTTTTTTCCCCCTTCTGTATACTATATTCGTTCTTGTCAAGTCGAGTTTGAGCTAAACTAAAAAAATTGAGAAGTTTCAAAATGTGTTTTAAGTTTGACTTGTTTACATTACAAGCCGGTCTCGAATGAAGTTTTAGCAAGGAGTAGATGAGTCGAGCGGAAGTAGTAAATGTTCATTTTACACCCTAGTAAGTAGAATCATTTTCACCCCTGATGGGAGTGGCAGTTCCTTTCTTTCCCCATTCTATGCTCGAAAGCACTATAGTGAAAATTCTATACCTGAACCTAGTAATTGCTATTGAATTTCTCTTAGAGAAGCTTTTATATGAATTATGTGATGCCCTAAATCTGTAATTCGTCCAATTTGCAAATTCATTGACACCGAATTTGTATGCTTGGTTCCTGCCACTATGAAACAAGTCTATGTACATCAAGCAGAATTCTCCTTTTCAGCAGAATTCTTACGCGCCCATAACGATCCATCCATTGCCCTTGTTTCTAGGCATGGATGCATCACGAGGGAGGAAAGCACGGTGGTGATTTGTATTGCTGAAATTAGTAGTTTATAAAATTATAATTTATAACAGAAGTTATAAACGTTTAATAAAAATTGTAGTTTGTAACTAAAATATAAAAAAAAAATAATTATAAGATGTAGCAGAAGTTGTAGGTGGGTGTTTAAGAAAATTTGTAAATTAGAGTATTTTTAACAGGTCCTCTAAATGAGGCCTATTGACTAAAATAACTAGCCTATTCTTATTTAAGTAACTCTAATAGATCTTTTATTTGGCTTAGCTATTATAGAAAATGTATTTTTTGCTAGCCAAATATAGTTAGCAAAAAATGTTTTGTTTCATAATAGTTAGTCAAATAAAAGATCTATTGAAGATTGTAAAAATGGGTTAAGCTAACTACTTTAAATAACAGCTTCATATAGAGAGCCTATTGAAGATACTTTTAGTTTAAATGAATAGCAAAAATAGAAAGTAGTATTTGAGTGTATATGTGAAAAAGTAGTTAGCGAAAATAGAAATTGTAATTTTTTTTTATACTTTAATTAACTATTTTAAAGAAAAGTGTTGGATATGTTCTTATAACTAAAATTAATAATAAAAAATTAAAAATTATTAGCAATAATTTTGTCAAACAATCCTTATATCGGTTAAAAGAATACTAAAATCAAAATTTACAAGTATGTTTGAATTAAACTCTTTTTAATACCAAACACATAAGAAAAAACTTATTAAAATTTTTATTAATCAACAATTGAATTGCTCTAAAGCCTACATTACATATTTATAATTATACCTAACTAAATCTAATAGGAAATACTTAAAAAAACGAAATTAAAATATTAGAAAATAAATCAAATATAATTCTTGTTGATTAAGTTACTAACGGAATAAGAAACTGAATAACTTATTTGGAAACCTAATATTCTAGAAAAATAATACTATAATTACTAGTTTTCTAAGAAAATAATTACTTTTGAAATAAAAATAAAAATTACACTTTCTTGAAAATTATGTATGCATCATCTTTCCTAACTTGAATGGAATTCGTCCTCAAATTTTAAGAGTGGGGCATGCAATATCTTTAATATTTGTTCTTCCATAAATTGTAATTTTTAAGTATATATAAAACGTTTGATGTTACTAGCGAACTATAAATTTTTCACAATTAACGGCAACATCCACTCAATCAGTCCATCTAGTGAAGATAAAGTTATTACTAATTACCTATTTGATCAACGACACAAAGATACGTTTATGAAGTTCGTAAAATTGAATGAATCTTCGTATGAATAATAATTCTCTTGAAACTCTCTAATTTTCTGCAAAATCTTTAATCTCTTGAGCAACCATCTCTTCTACAAGACTATTTATTGTCTTCGTGCCATTATCTAGATTTTCGACTTCTTTTTTCTTGATTTAATGAATTTCATTCCCTTCATTTGAATACTTATCATATATATGGAGGTAACTTCCAATAGGTACTAAAAGTTTTTTGATAAGAATTTCTGAACAAATAGTATTTTTTGATTGTGAAAAAGATTAAAAATTAAACTCAACATGATATGAACATTAGATCTCAAACTTTTTGAATTCATGATTCATATGTAATTAGGTGGTAAAATATATATATATATATATATTTTCAAATTTTTTCACGTAACAATTTTGGACTTTTCTTGGCAAAATCTTGTAATTTTTCTTGGCAAAATCTTGTAATTTGTGCGTACTACCACTATTTAGTAGCTCTACCACAAAATCTCTTAACTACAAAATAAACCCAATTAGAAATGAAATTCAAAATTACTTCAGCTTCGGGAATCCAATCTTTAAATTTTCTTGGGTCCAAAACTCACAAGTATATCTTTAAACCAGTTTTCTAGTGTCTAAAATAGCTAGGTAATTAATTATGACTCCTAGTCCCCTCTCTCTCTCTCTCTCTCTCTCTCTCTCTCTCTCTCTCTCTATATATATATATATATATATATATATATATATAT
>JAOTRH010000026.1:8626970-8640237 GCA_034768845.1 Heliamphora exappendiculata | reverse complement strand
CAACTGATACATTTATCAGTATTAAGTATCTGTTGCAATATCTTCTTATAATATAGTTTTAAATTGATAAAATGTATAAGTGGTTTATGTGAGCTGTATGTATTTAGTAATAACATACAACTGATAATTGTATTAGTGCTCAATAGGTAAGTGTTTTCAAAATTATTCAACACATAATTTGCAATTGATAATGTATCAATTGCACACTGATTATATAGAGAATATGTATTAAAAAAATCACCGAATCTTAACAGAACTCTTACGAGGCTATTCGATGTAAAAACTATGTCGTCGTCCCCCATCACGAACCACCTCACCTCCTCCATCTCCACCTGGAACATTTTCCAAACAATCCGCGAGATCCAAATCGCCGACTAGTGCCCTTGTCAGCTCGAGTAAAGGAACCGGCTTGTATCGCAAGAGATTCTTATCTCTGGGAGGCCCTCGTTGGGGTTCATCTTCATCGCTCTATCCAGCCATGCCATGCCGTTCATTTCATCCGGCTTCCACCTCATTTCGTCTTCATCTTCGGGAGGCTTTCATGTCACCAATCGGTGCCTTGTCGGTTCGAGTAAGGGAACCGATTCGTGTCGCCGGAGATTCTCACATCTGGGAGGCCCTCGCCGAATATTCCCATTTCAGAAAAATTGTTCAAGTTTGAAGCTTTCCTTAGTTTTAGTGTGAGAGAGAGAGAGAGAGAGTGTGTGTGCGCGCGCGCAGTGAAATTTGAAAATTCTAAAATTTGAAACTCTTAAAATTTAGAAATTAAAAATCCTAAAATCTTACTTTTTTTATGGGATTGATTTTGATATTGCTTTTATAAATTTGAAATTCTTAAAATTTTGGTTAACAACCCACACAATCAATTGTTTATATTTTGAAAATAAAAAATAATATGTTTTAAATAAAGGTATATTATATATTAAAAAATTATTTCAAATCTGAAAGGATTAATTTTCATAAAAAAAATTTATGGGACTAAATCTCTTATAATACCTTAAAAAAGAATTAATTTTTAAATTTTTTTAATTTTGTAAATTTTTTTTTATCGTATAGAGTACTTAACAAAATTAATGAATGATTCGGTTCGATTCAATTTTATTTAGTTATTTAAAAATTTAATTCAAGAATTAAATTATTATGAACGAATCTTAATAATTTAAAATCAAAATTATATCAATAATAAAAAGCGAAATTAAACTGTTCTTTCATTCCAAACGCTGCGTTTTATGTCTTGGGGATGCAAATGCGAAACGGTTGCGACAGATCGTCTGACCCTGAACCCACGCCATGTTCCCTGTACCCCATTCGTCAAAATGTCTATAAACTGGGCTCTAGGTTAGGGTTTTGCAAGCAGCTCGACTTTCCTTTCTCCCTGCATCTAGGGTTTTTAAGATGGACTCTTCCAAGAAGCGCAAAGCCGACGAGAACGGCGGAGCATTTGCTGCCGACGACGGATCTCCGCCACCAAACCTTCTCTCTCCCGACGACGCCCGGAAGATCATCGAACCTTTCACTCGAGAGCAGCTTCTGAACATCCTCCAGCCCGCCGTCGTCGTCCACCTCGACGTCCTCGACGCCGTCCGTTCCATCGCAGACGCCGACCCCGCCAAGCGAAAGCTTTTCATCCGCGGACTGGGATGGGACACCACAACCGAGAAGCTCCGCAACCTCTTCTCGACCTTCGGAGAGCTCGAGGAGGCCATCGTCATAACTGACAAGGCCACGGGGAAGTCCAAAGGCTACGGCTTTGTCACTTTTAAGCACATCGACGGCGCGTTGGTGGCCCTGAAAGAGCCGAGCAAGAAGATCGACGGCCGGATGACGGTGACGCAGCTCGCAGCGGCCGGAATTTCTGGTGTGAATTCGGCGGGTGCCGGCGGTGCTGATGTTTCGCTAAGGAAGATTTATGTTGGGAATGTTCCGTTCGAGATCTCGTCGGAGAGGTTGTTGGGGCATTTCTCTTCGTACGGAGAGATAGAAGAGGGGCCGTTAGGGTTCGATAAGCAGACAGGTAAGGCAAAGGGTTTCGCCTTTTTTGTTTACAAGACGGAGGAGGGGGCGAGGGCTTCACTTGTTGATCCGATTAAGAACATCGATGGGCAGCAGGTGACTTGTAAATTGGCGGTTGATGGGAAGAAGGGAAAGCCTGGTGCACCAAATTCAGGTCCGCTCCCCGGGCCAGCTGGGGTGACTGGTGATGCCGGGGCTGGTGACAGGCTTGGTGGATCAATGCCTAGTTCGCTGAATTCGAACTATGGTGTGCCTGGTGGGTATGGAGGGTACTCTGGTGGGCCGCCAGTTATGCCCCATCAGAATCTGCACTTGAATTCGCCATTACCTTCATCGGTTGGTGGTCAGGGACTCGGGAATCAGGGGTCTTCTTCGTTTGGTAGTGGTGGGTATGGTTCGGGTTTGGTGGGTGGTGGTGGGTATGGTTCGGGTTTGGGTGGTGGTGGTGGGTATGGTGGTTCACAGTATGGGGGGTCTGCTTCTGGTGATTATGGTGGATTGAGCAATGCGGGCTCTTCTATGTATAGGTTGCCCCCAAGTTCTGTTGGAATGCCCTCTGGGGGATACCCAGAGAACGCAAATTATGGGTTATCATCTTCTGCATTTCCAACACAACTGCACCAACCATCGTCTGGTCCAAGAGTTCCTCCTGGTGGGATGTACCAGGGCATGCCACCATATTACTGAGGTAATGTTTTGTATATATATTATACAGTTCCATTCGTTTTTGATATATAATTTTTCTGCATGAATCACATGTATAGTTACCTTTGTAGCTTGTTTTTAGCCTCCAATCTTTGAATACTTTGCGTACTTTGCTCCTTAAATTGCTGGATTTTATTCAATTGGTACGCCATGTTGTTGATTGCTCATCATTGTGCATGTTCGCAGGTCCTCTACTTCATTGTATTGGTTCAATGCCCTTTCTATTGCGTGTTCACTTTTCTACAATCTCTTTTCAATGTTGTTTCATCACGGTCTAGTTCAAAATTTACTCATCCCATTTTTGTTCCAATCCGACTTTTATTCTTCACACCCCACCTACCGTTTCTATTAAATGCCTTCTGACTAATATGATTCTGGTGTGCAGTATGCATGCATGTGCAAGTGTGCATTTAGGAATTAAAACTGTTCAAAAAAGTTAAATAAAGCTAAATAGTGGAGTTTTAAAATTGTGAGTGATTACTATTATTAAATTTAGTAATGGAAGAAAAGTTCGTTGGGTATTTTGGGCAAAACAAAAAATCCTTGAAGCTTTAAATTTGAACACCTACTAGGGGTTCTTTCTTTATATACTAGTATAGATTAAGCGTACGTTTGATCATTATGCTTCTTTTAGTATGTTCTTAATTCTGTGCTTACGTTGGTGCATCTTATTTCTTATTTTCTCAGCTTTGTGTACTCTTTAAGTTAATTCAATATGTATAGCATGGTATTAAATATCAACCAGTTCAAAGTGTAACAGCCGGATCAACACGGTTTTTGAGGGCTTGATACGGATATAGGCCGGTATACCGGTGCGACGCGAAATTGTAGGGGATTTGACCGGTTCCCGTTACGATGCGGATAGATACTGTTTTTTCGAACGATTTGCAAGTCCACAACCGTAACGTAACAGGAGGATTTTAAAAATTATTAACTAGATCGAAAAGCCTTTTTATCTATTGGATGACGTATGCTTCTCACACCGGTAGGGCACTTCAGCACGCTTCTTAAATAGAGGTAAAACTCCTCTAGTTTAGTGTTGTTTACCAATTTGGGATAAAAACACTTCCAACAATTCTTGAGGCTTTACATTTCCATTTTATTGTGGATGAGGCGCAACCTAGTTCCCTAATGCTTCGTTGTGTGACTGGAGATTTGAGGGTGTAAAACCATGTGGGGCATAAGGTATGGATAAATTTTTCCTATTGATAAAATTAGTTTTTTCGTTAATGTGATAAAATAATATATTTTTAGATCTCTCCGGACTCACAAAATTAATTTGAATATGAAAAATTAATATTAGAATCAATCTAACAAAAGTATTATTAAGTTTTAAAAATTGCTAATGATTTTAAAAATTTCACGACCACAACACCTGATATCCGTTACGTAACATCCGATACATCTGGTATCGTTACACCGCGACCGTTACTGTTACGTCCCGAAACCGTTATTTAAAACCATGATGTAGAGTAATGCAGTATGATTCTCTTCTTTTTTTTTATGCCCCTTCGACAAATTTTCTTTGACCTGGTGTTCAATTCTCATTTAATTCTTTGGATTTTTTTGACAGTGTCCTATACCAACTCCACTATGTTTTGGCTATACATTTAACTCTTCTTATTTGTATTTGAAAATTGCTTCGTATTTTTATAGGTGAAGGTAGGGGTGTCCACAGTTCGGGTTGGGTCAAGTTGACCTATAATTCGTCACCCACCCATTTCGGCTCTTGGTTTTGAGACCCACAACAAACCAATCAAGCCGATGGGTTCGATTCATCGGGTCTGTTGGTCGGGTTCATGGATGGATTAGGTTGGTTTGATGGTTTTGACATTTATTTTGGGCTGTTTTTCGTTGGACCTGTTTCTCAATTTTTGACTTTCAAGCCATTCAAGACAAGCTACCGGGTTCATTTCTCCATCCCTATGGATTTCATTTCTATGAATGGAATACAATAATAAGTTGGTGTTTTCCTTCCCCATGACTGTTCTTGGCAAGAACTGGAAAAGATATTAGCTTCAATCTCTATGATTATTTCTCCTTTTCCATGTCTCTTCCCACATTTTTGAGAGAGAGATTTAGTGATTGAGATTCAGGTTTAGTGATTTAGAGAGAGATTCGGTGATTCAGTGATGGCGATTCAGCGGCTGAGAGAAAGTTTCAATCCTAAATATTAAAGCCCCCCTTTTGTTCGATCAATTTCTTCTGCCACACGTTACCCTCTTACGCCTTAGTCGGTGGGTGGCTGTGGTGCAAGTGATGTTTTGGGGGTATTGATTGGTCGGGTCGGTTTACATGGGTGAGTAAAGGCAATACCCGTCAACTAACCATAACCCAAAAAATATTGTATTTATTAACCCATTACCGACCAAACTAATGGGCGAAACTTGCGAAACCTTTAATTTCTTGTTTGGTTGGTTCGGTTTCTATGGTTCCCTAGGTGATGGTGATTTTCATAGGATGCACAAGTGTTAGTTACCTTGCATCTAGAAACTTAGTATGGTATTTTGATTATTTACTTTTTGAATTCCCTCATTTGTGGTATTTGGTCTTTTGTGTAATATTTGGATAAAACTTGTTGGGTTTGAGAGTCCCCTCTATTAGATTGGCCATCCCGTTTGACACACTATTTGAGTTGTAATTTTCTTTTTGTTATCTTTGTACAATTAATTTTGTGAATTTCACTTGTCTAGTGCATCAAGTTCAACATCAACTAGAGTGACAAGATGAAGCTTAAAAAGCTCATTTTATCATGTTTTGAAGTTTTGTACGTAACCTATGCTGGTTGAGCACGAAATAGTTCTTTAAGGCCTCAACCAATGCTCAAGCATGAGTCAGGTACCAAATTTGGATTTGAGAATATAGAAGCCTCATACTTAAACCTATGCCAAAAAAGTCTCATACACTATTAAGATCTCCACTCCTTGATAGTAATAATTTTCAATATTATAAAGTTAAGACGAGAACTTTTTAAAAATGTACTGGCTAAGAGTTTGGTTTTCCACTATCAATAGATATATTGAACCTACAATTATCATTGATGGAGTGTCTCGTCTGAAACTTGTTAAAGATTAAAATAGGATTGATTTTGATGATGTCGGATGGAATGGCAAAGTATTGAACGCAATCTTTAATAATGTAACACTTAGACATGCCTAGAGATGTCTTGGATATTTTGTATGTTATTCATGAAAGTGCTGAAATAGTAAAAAGAGCAAAAGCTTGAAGACCCACCACTAGCTTTGTAACCTTAGTTATGCTTGATAGAGAGTCCTTTGGTGTGTTTTATGGAAAATTGAGTAACATTGTACATGGTTTTTATAAACTTGGTGAAAAAATTCTCAAAAATTAGGGAAGATATTAACAATAATACAACAGTAACACAGTAACAAATATAAAGTATCACAAACAGTTGCAGATTACCACAATCATTAACCATTAACTGCCTAAAACAGTCATAACCAAATATGTCTCCACCCTTCTGTCACGAATTAAAGAAAAGGACTAGCATGAGTAAAGAACTCCCTACTATTAGCAAAAATGCTGCAAAAGATTAGCAATATCAACATAATGCTAATTAAAAACTTCGTAGGTCCACATTTTCTAGGATGGTTCCCCCCCCTCACCAGAAGCCATATGAATAGCTTGCTTGCTAAAAGAAGGTGCCATATAAGGTCTGAAAGAATTAGCTCCAACAATCTCTTTACCCTTATGGCTTTTGTAAAAAATGTGAAAAGAGCTAAAATTGATAGTATGGAGCCTTAGGTTTTATCAACAGTAACTCTATGATTAGTAGGATGCTTTGAAATATTATGAGACTAGAAGAGAGGAAATGAAAACACCATAAGGGAGGGCCTTATTCCGATTGGCTGAGCTTTGGCTGGATCAAATTTGAGTAAACTTTCAAAATAAATAAGGCACACATCAATGTTATGATGCAAGGTAACACACACCGTCTCATGGCCCCGATGATGATCAAGTTATTAACATTAGACAAATGAGTGGGGATCAACATTAGCACTGAGAAAGATGTTGAGAATTTTGTACTCATCTTTAAGCCAAACTTGTTTTAGGACACCTCTATCAATCTAAGTTTTAAAAGAATCACAAAGAAAAGAACCAATGGAACTTTCAGATAGGTATGATGCGAGATTTCTAATTGAGTGGATAGTCAATAGAATGATCTTAAAGAGGTGCAACACCAAGACATTCCCTAATGTAAGTGGATAGGCTATGTAGCGCTTCGTAAGTTTGTCGAGTGCTCTAGTCACGCACTATACGTTGGCCATCCATGCTCATCTCGCATGTCTCATGCTATTGAGCGCCATGTTCAAGGTGACTTTGTTACCTTGCGTACAATGGGCGTCCAATGACTGCATCACGCGTTTTCTTCTGTTTTCTCGTGTGCGATACGTACTTGAGTTCTACTTAGGTACCAATCTCACATAAAACCTTTTTTTGGGTTCTTTCAAGCGCATTCTCTCCCAAATCCTAGTCGCTCTCTTCATTGCCTCTTGAGTTCTTCTGCGCATCTCTTCAGTGCCGTTTGATCCCCCGCTGCAATCTTTGGATTTCCTCTCCTCTTTGCCCTGGATTTTAAGTTTTCCATCTATTGGTAAGTTTTTCCTCACATTTCATTTTTTTGTCTTTATTTTTCTCAGTTGGTTATATATATATATATATATTTGTTTTGTTAGATTTTGTTTTTTCCCAAAACTATGTTATCCAAATCTAGTGCATCTAAGCCCTCCTTTGACTTATCTAAGTTTATTTCTTAGGAAGCCTTCGATTGTTTCTCTACGTTTCTCTTGTCTAGTAAGGTCATCATAAAAGGTATGTTTATTATGATGAATTGTCACATCTTCATGTTATATCATTAATTCGAGCTTTAGGTTGGCATTTTTTTTCCACATAATGGCTATGTTAATCTTATCTTGGTTCAAGAATTTTATAGCTAATATTTTTTATTATGACTGAGCCACTGGGTCCTTTAAATCCAAAGTGTCTGGGGAGTCAAATTTAGTTTTACATCTACTTTAATTGGGGAATATTTCATGATGATGCCGTTGACTATTCACTCAATTGGAAATCTCGCACCATACCTATGTATTGAGATGCCATTAGTCCTCTTTTTTGTGGTTCCATTTAGATTTGGATCGATAGAGGTGCCTTGAAACAAACCTGGCTTAAAGAGTAGTACAAAATTCTCAACCTCTTTCTTGGTGCTGATGTTGATCTCTGCACTCACTTATCTGATGTAAATTACCGACAGGGCTATGAGATAGTGTGTATTTCCTTGCACCGTAACAGTGACGTGTGCCTCATTTATCTTGGAAATTTTCTCAAATTTGATCAGGCTAAAATTCAGGCCAATCGGGACAAGGTCCTCTCTAATAGTGTTTTCCTTTCGCTCTGTTCCGATCCTGTTTCAAAGCATCCTACTGATCATAAAGTTCTTGTTGATAGGCCCCAATCTCAAGTAAATTTTTGACAAGTATCTAGCACTCTTAGGAATTCTTTAATCAGCATTTTGTTGATATTGCTGATCTTTTGAGGCATTTTGCTGATGGTTGGGAGTTCTTTACTCGTTTTGATTCTTTCTTTTTTCAATTTGTGTCAAAAAGAGGGAGATATATTTGATTAGGACTGTTTGTGGTGGTTAGTGGTTAATGGATAATGGTTGTGGTACTTTGTTGTTGTTTGTGGTACTTTGTTCTTATTATTGTTAGTGATATCTGTACTTATTTTATTGTTATTGTTAAATGTTAATGTGTGGTCCAGCTCAACCTTATGCATCCTTTCTCATGTTTTATTTTCTTGTTTTGGGTTGGGGATAGGATTTTTGCGTTGTTTGGAGTTTTTTGTCATGAAATTGCCAAAGGGGGAGTTTGGTTGGAGTGTTTTTTTTTAAATATCTTTGTACAGTCAATCTTGTGAATGTTACTCATGGTATGCTGCAACAAGTTTGACATCAACACGAGTGACCCGATGAAACTTATAAAGCTCATTTTATAATGTTTTGAAGTTTCGTGCTCAATTCGTCCTCAAGCATGACATAATGCTTGAAATCGGTGAATCAGAAGTTTGGTGCTCCATCCCCGATCAAGCACGAGTCAAGCACTAGATCTGAATATGAAAATATAAAAGCTTTGTCTCTTCAGTCCAACTCTACTTTTTGATGAGCCATTCTTTCATCTTAAGAAAGAGAGTTTCTGATCATGAGGGATTATTTTTTCATCAACTTTAAGTCCTTTGAAGGGGTTCAATGGCACGAGATAGTTTATTTGGTAGATTTTAGAAGCGATTGAAGGTTCATGGATTCGAATCAGTTGAGATCAAACTCTAAGGAGATGGTTAGGTCAACATGGATTCAACAAGATTTCTTTACGGCAATGTGTGTTGATTCACGGTTGGATTGTATGAACTTCTTGTAACCATTGCTTGATTATAGCTTGATTATAGTGCTTGATTTTCTGGGTTAGGTCCTAGGATTTTTTATTTTATTTTATCCTATTGGGTTTTTTACATGTTAAAAATTGCTCGTGTCGTATATTGCTGTCTAGTACTACACCTCGCTGTAGTGCTTTACGTAAAATGTTGACTCAATCTAGGCATAACTCCCCTTTTGTACTCGAATTGTTTGGTGAAGCATTGAAGCTTATGTCTTCCTTTCTCTATCAATTTTTGGCTGTGTTTAGTGATTTCTATCTTGATTGCAATGTACATTATCACACAACAGGTGCTACTGTCCATTGATTCCAGGTAGCAAGAATTTGGTGTGTTCTTTTGCTCCATATATCCCATGAGATTGCTAGGTTATTTATTTTATTTCTCATTACCTTAACTACTTAAATTCATAACTTGGAGTCTGAATAAGGGCTGTGGCAATTTAGAAAAAAAATACATAGGTTAATTTTTTTTTCCTTGTTGTATGAAAAGAATGTTGCATGCCATTTTTTTGTGAATATCAAAATTGAATGAAATAGCAAGTGCTGTATATCTTTGTCTTTGTCTTATTGAGACAGATAGGTAACTCCTATTGTCATTTCAACTGTAATGTAGTTGAGTATGTGCAATTGTTTTTAGTGCCCCATGAGCTAGGCAATGATTAGCTTAAGAGAGTATTGTGCCTTTTTGGTTAATATGTTTGAGTACATGCAATTGTGTTTAATGCCTCATGAGCTAGGACAATGATTAGCACTCGCTGCGTATGGTTATGCAATTTTATTAAGAGGGTGATGTGCCTTTTAGCTTTGTTATGTTTATTTGTTTAGGTTATAATGTTTTAGGAATTTAAGTTCAAGTTGTAGCTGTTTTCTTCATGGCTCAACAATGAGTTGCTGTTTGCTATTTTTGCTATTTTTTTGTATTCTTGTTTTCACATTGTTAATGCCTATATATATATAAACTAGTTTTGTTCATGATTTTTTAAGCTTATCAAGTTTGGCTACATGTTTTCCAATTAGTACTTGCTAATGTACCAGTTCTGTTTGTGTGATGACAAATTTATTTGTTTAGCTATTGTAATTTTATGAGGTGGCGCTATTTCTACTGTCACTGGCTGGAGACAACTTCCACACCAACATAGATTACCAAACACACATGGTCGGTATCACTTGTGTCCTTGTGGGAGTTGTGGAACTTGCAGTCTGCGCATGTAGTATTTTCGTTTTTACTTTTGTTGTCTTATATATGTATGTGTAATGATGGATTGAGTTATACATGGGTATTTGCTTCAGGTGTATGAGAGCTTCTTGGGCGCAAATGCTTTAAATGGTTGTGGTGATTTCGTGATTCCAGACAATGATATCTTGGGTTGATAAATGGACTGCTATACATTTCCTGCTTCACTAAGTTTTGGTTTTTGTGACGGTTATTTGTTATATTTGACCGGAGCTAGTATAGTTTCGAGATTCAGTACTTAAAAAGGAAGTATATGTGATAAGTTGAATTGCTAAATGTTTTTTGATTACGTCTGTTCTTCAATACGATTACTAACTTGTGGTCTCTGATTATCTTCTTGGCTTATATTATTCCAGTGAGTATATCTTTATATTTATCATGACGCCTACATGGTTTGATTCTTTGTAGAATATTTATGATGGCTCTTGCTTGATTGATCATGCGGGTTCCTTCTTATGTTAATTGCTCATTTGAAATTGTTGTTTCCATAGATTCCAGGTTATATACTCTTTCTTTTATACAGTTAACAAGTTAGGCACCTTTTTTCAATATGTTATAGATATCAATTAATCATATTGCTTAATGACATTGCCTACACGTACAATTTATTTTATCCAAAATTTGAAGAGGGAGACAGGAGAAGTAGTCTTCTCATGAGTGTTTCTTCTACATTCGTTCGTGCAGCACTCTTGGTTTTGTGGGGGGTGTGTGGTTGGAGAGAGAGAGAAACTGAGGAGAGAGAGCATCTTGGATACTTTGACATTTGTTTGATACAAAATTGATGTGCCCATGCTGGAGAAACGTAAATAATATAATTTCTTAAAAGTACATTTGAAGCAAAATTAAAATAAAGGACATCTAAGAGGAAGCCTCTTAGCCCGGTGGTGAAGGGCACTCCTAAGCTCCTCATCACCCGGGGTTCGAACCCTGGGCCCCCCTCCCTCAGGCCACTGGCCTCCCATGTAACCAAAATAAAAATAATAAAAAAATTAAAAATAAAGGACATATACGTGTACGTTTATGCTCTGCCTTTTTCATGTCCATCTCATATTTTTCTAGGATTCCCTATGCCAACTTGCTCTCTCTGTGTCCATGCGACGTAATATTGTGAGTTCACTTGTTTATAGAGTTTGTTTTTAACTGTTGATTTTCGTCTTGTGGATTATTGACTAATTGCAAGGTATGGGCTATCTGAACAAATCGTTCAAAGAAAATGGTATGCCTATGAGGGAAAGGAAAAGAAATGGAAAATGAAATCCCTTGTATCTCGTTTGGGTAGCCAAATAGAAGGAGGATTTTCTAAGAAATGCGTATTAAATTTATTCTCATTTTCTCAATCCTACCTGGCTACCCAAATACAAATATGGAATTTTTTTATCTGTCCTCTCACTTTCCTTATTCTTTCTTTTCCATTAAGTTTTTTCCCTCTAACCAATCTACTCAATGGAGTATTATAATCAACTGTTATGTTTAATCGTATTTTTTGTTCTCATATGATATTGTTGTTCATGTTTAACTTGGGTGGTATTTGTGTTTATTGACATGGTGTTCGTAGACACATTATTTGTTGTTGCACCCATTCATGTAGCAAGTGTTCTATCTTGTGCTCTGTCTGCCAGACTTTTGCCAATTTTTGTAGCTGTAGCTGATTCCATTTGTGGTTAGAGCTGAGCTTAGCTTCATTGCTATGTGGCATTGACATTAGAAGGAAATGATGTGAGCTTGCACTTTGTGAACTAACTTGTTTCTGGAAATGAATTTCGTCATGATTTGCATGCCGCGGTTATTATAGGTATGGCATCTGTGTCAGGATGTTTGTTTATTGTAGTAGGTTACCTGTTTCTTTTTCCTTTTGAACTAATTTCCCTTTTAGGCTCTGGACAACTGTCTGAAAAATTATACGACAATACGCGAGAAAGGTAAAGTGAAAGAAAAGAAAGGAAAATGAAAATATAAAAAATTTAATTGCAAGAAAGTTGAAAATTTAATTTTTAACTTTTTCCTTGGTTCATAATTTTATATGTTTTACATGATCTGTTTTGCGGAAAATTGTTTCTTGCATGAAAACTGTTAGTGTGGGTTTCAAATTTTCATGGAACAACTGAATACACGTGCAAGAAAATAAAGCAGTTATTTTGTTTATTTTTCTGTCATTTTCCATCAACTGACGGAGCCTTGAAAATATCATGAAAGGGCAAGGGATCAACGGCCTTGTCAGGTTTGCCCCAAGAATACAAGTTTACTTGGTACACTACTTAGTTGTTCAGTAGAGGACTTACTTAAAAATGAAAAGAAAATTATAAGCACCTTACTTGTGAGTAATATATATTAGCTGTGATTGCACAAACTCGTATGGAATATTGGTACGTGGAAATGGCAAGGCAAAATGCTAGAAATTTGTGAGCAGAATGTAAACAGGACCGCGCTATTTCTTCAACTACATTTTATTTAAAAAAATGGAGCTATATTTGCTTGAACTAATTATAATTTGTGGCCGATGATGGTGAATGATTTTTGCTTTAGCAAAGATGTTTAATTTGCCATTCAATGTGTATTCCTTTTGAATCTGTATCCTGTGTAATTGTGAAAGAACTTAGAAACTGTGGGCGTTGATGCTTTGAAGTTTTGTATTGGCTGTTGAGTGTAGATTGCGAAAATAGTTCTTTTGTTGGTCTTTTTTTTTTTTTCTTGCACACAATGTGGTGTGATAATTGGGGAAACAAGGTTTCAATAGATGGTTTATACTTGAAATCTGTCCCCATTGTAATTATCATCTCTTCATCCTGGAATGGATTGAATACCTGAGAATATAAATTATGGGGCTTGAAATTTAGCTTTTTTTTGGGTTTCTTTTGGGTTTGGGGGG
>JAOTRH010000026.1:8615573-8626870 GCA_034768845.1 Heliamphora exappendiculata | reverse complement strand
GAAGGGTTGGGTTTTGATTTGATGTACCAGGTAAGAGAGCTCATCATCCAGCCACTTAACAAATGGGACAACATCACACCATCACGTTGGAATACCTTGAAAGAATTTAATGCACAAATGTTCAATTCGTGGCTTCCGAACAAGTGTCATTTGGTAATTGCCGAACAACAAACATCTAATATAATAGGTTGGTGTCTAAATAACACAAATGGCATTTTTTTGGCTGGTGTAAGCCATGTGTCATTTGTTCGTCACTGGTTTGTCAAACAATAGTTATATGTGAAATCAATTAAAAAAACACGACAAAAAAGACAAAAGAGGTTGGGGGATAGCCGGTCATGGCGAAGGACGGTCGCGACATAGGAAAAAGGGTTCGTTGACCACCTCCTTACAAATTGAAATTCTAGATAAAGGCCAATGAAGTTGCCGGGTGGTGTGGAGGGGCAAAAGAGGTCGTGTAGGTTCAGTAACGTCGGGGGAGGGCAGAGAATTACTCTAGAGGTTCAGTAATCAGGGAGGAGCTGACCTGGTTGTCAATGGTCAGATGCTAGGCGATTTTGAGGAAGATGAAGGAAAAAGGTGATCTCAGGCAAATTGCAAGTGTAAATAGAAAATTACCCTAGAGTAATGTTAACGCCAGGGAGTAAAATGACAAAAATGCCCTAGGTAGAGTAATTGCATGATGCCCCACAAATGTGTAGGTAGCATTAACGTAATCCAATCTACAATGGGTAAGACCGTTACAAAAGAGAAAATGAAGGGTTGGGTTTTGATTTGATGTACCAGGTAAGAGAGCTCATCATCCAGCCACTTAACAAATGGGACAACATCTTCAATGTCTGTGAATGCAGCACTCTCAACTTCCTTTATCAGAAATCTAATGAAATCCCCTTGTGTCTCAACATCTGTCTTAATCTGTAATTAACAAACACATCAAACCAAAGAGAATAATAATTAGATGCTGTAAAATTTATGTAATTATTTACGCCCAAGATAGAGGGTACCGAGAAAATACCCACTAAATTTGGACAATTGGCCACCATATCCTAAATCTTACCAAAAATCATGTTTCTAAATACTATAATGTTTAAATATAAAGATTAATTGTTTCGTAGTTTCGGAATGAGAAAAATTAGGAACAGTGCAATGTACATTGCAGGGCCATCTATGTTTTTGTGGAAGCCAAAAGATTATTATATAGATAAATAAAACAAGTAGGTTGCATAAGCCGATTTTAACTGAGACATATGCACATAGGGCTCGTTTGATAATCCGGACTGAATTAGATTGGATTAGTAGTGAGGGAAAATTGGTAATGAAGTGGGATTAGTAGTGAGGTGCAATTAATTTTTTTGTACTTGAATTGAGTATGATTAAATAACGTATTAGATAATGATTTACCATTGTATTAAGTTAATTTATTTTAAAATTAACTTAAATAAATTAATAAGTTAAATTTAATGTTATTGTTAAATTTAATGTTATTTATTTTAATATTTTAATATTTTTTATTATTTTTTAAAATTTTTAAATTCATTCCTTAATCTAATTTTTCTTAATCTCACACATTTTTCCCTCACTAATTATCTCCCATTTTGCGGACTAATAGTCCGGATTAGTCCGCCCGAACTATTAGTCCAGATGCTTAACAAACGCGGTATTATACCATATTCCGGACTAATAGTCCAAGCGAACTATTAGTCCGTCAAAATAAACATGGCCATAAGTATATTATACGGTTTCAGAGTAATTACTTAATAAGCATTATGTGATATCGCCTACGTGATGTTTTCATTTAATTATGTAACAAAAATACTTCAAGTGAGACAAAAGTCACCCACACTTAGGGGGTAAGTAGAAGATAAAAGTTAATCCTGTGCATTGATGTTTTATGTTTGTCAGAATTATCACCTAAATAATGTCACACACGATGCTTGAATAATGTAAGTAAAAAATTCTTGAATATAATAAAATAAGGAGAAAAATCTTGAATAAAATATTAATTTATTTTTGTTAGACAATTGGAGGGCAAAGAATAACCCACTTAGGATTGTCCAGACCTAAACAATAATGAATGAATATGGAAATGTCAAAATTGCCAATTGGGTTCATTAAAATTACTGAGTTTTTAAATAATCAGATCTAAATCCAAGCAGTGTCTTATATTGCGAGAAAGGTGTTGGGGTGCCACTAGAGACACCAGGAGTGGTCACTTGTCACTGACTGTGACATAACGATAGTGGCAAAATTGTAAATAATTTAAACACCGCGGCTGTAATTCAAGAAGACTTACCGCGAGCAAATGAGCGGACCGGTTCTCGATTTCACCGATCATGTCGCGGGCATTGGCCGCCGTAACATCTGGAGCACCGCCGCCGGGTTCCCTCCGGGAGTCCCTCCTCATCAACGAGTGGTAGAACTCCACCACCTCCGGAACTCTCCTCACCTTCGCCGGAACAGACTTCATCCCCTTCGCCGGCAGCGGGGGTGGAGGTGGAGGCGCTGGCACTGCCTTTGACGGCGGCGGAGGCGGCGGGGGTGGCGGAGGAGCTGATTGTTCTGTCAAAACCCTGCCCACTGCTACACTCAGCGAACTGTTAGACGATGATGAAGAAGACAACAATGACGGTGACGGTGACGAAGACGGCTTCGGCGGAGGTTTCGGAACCCTAGGCGCTCGGGATCTTAACGTCACCGACTCCGACGTCTCTGCATTTTCTTCCGAGTTACACCGAGAGTGTCTCGGGCGCTCAACTTCGACAACTTCGTAATTCTTGTTACTGTTTTCATGGATTCCGCCATTAATGTCGGACGACTTCGCTCCTTTCTTCAAGTTCTTGATCAGATTTGACTTCACAGACGCATCTATCAGTCCCTGAAACCTCTGCGAACAAGACAAATCGTCGATCTCGGCGCCTTCGCCGTTCCCAAACTTCTTCGATTCTGTTCTGCTGCTAGCCTCTGCAACCGCTCTCTTCAACTCCGCAATCTCGGCTTCCATCGCCTTCACTTTCTTCTCCTGTTCTTTCTTTTCTTCCGACGTCCTCGTGTGGAGAAACTCCAAATCTTGTCTCAGCCGCTCGTTCTCGACCTCCAAGCACTCAATCTTCTTCGCATTGCGCTCAATCTCTGAATCTCTCGACGCGATCTCCTTTTCAAGAACCGGGAGAATGGCGACCGACTCTCTGAGGAGCTTGTGTTCGAGGAGTTCGGTCTTCAACCGGGACTCTCTCTCGCGGAGTTCTTCGACGAGGCGGATGAGCTCCGTCACGTCCGGCGGCCGGGGCTGGACCTGGGCGGAGGTGCGGGGGAAGTAGACTCCGAAGGAGCGGGAAAACACGGCGCCTTTCTGTGGAATCTTGCCGGAGCTCTGTGACGGCGATGGTGGTTTCGGAGAGGAGTTTGATTTGGGATTTGCTGGTGATTTTTGAAGACCCATCGCCACTTTAACCTTCCCAGCAACCATTGTTGCTCAAAACCCAGATGAGTGAGCTCTGTTTCCCTCTCTTTCTCTTTCTCTTTCTCTTTCTCTTTCTCTTTCTATATCTATCTTTATCTCTATTTTCACAACTTTTTTACCGTTGGTTTGAAAGGAAAAAGAGAAAGAGGAGGGAGGGGGGGAGAAAAGAGGACTCCAAAAATGTCGTTGTCTTGTCTGACTGTGAAGAGTGCAGAGACAAGAAGATGCCAATGAAATTGCAATAATAATAATAATAAATTATAGAAATATTTCTTTTGTTATATTTGTGTATTACTTAATCTTTTAATTAAAAATTTGTATAAAATAATTATTTAACTATTTATTTATATTATTTTATTTTTTAATTATTAATTAAAATTATAGAAATATTTTATTATTTATTTATATTATTTTATTTTTTAATTATTAATTAAAATTATAGAAATACTTTCTAACGAAAAAAGCAAAATAATATAAATAAATAATATAAAAAGTTATTTTATACAAATTTTAATTTAAAAATTAAATAATACACAAATATAATATAAAGTGTGTTGCTGTAATTTTTTTTAATAATAATAATACAAAGAATTTTTAGAAAGAGAGAGAGAGAGAGAGGTGGAAAGAGGGAAATTGGGAGTGGAAGTAGTAGGTCAAAGAGAGTGTGCACATACTTCGAGGAACGGTCTATTTTTCGTTGGATCCAAATTTTGAAAATATGAATTAGGGGAAAAAGTTCTTCCACGCTCTTGTACACACGCGCCTAATGAATGCAAATTATGGACCCGTTAAATGGTAGTTTTAGACGGATGTCAAAAAAAGTTAAGTTTTTAAAATTTTTAATTTTTAAAAAAAAACTAAAAAAGTTAGGGTGTGAGATCATTTTTTATAGTAATTTTTTTATTTTTTATTAAAATATTTAATATATTTTTTAAAATTTTTAAGTTGTAGTATTTAAAATTTTTGTATAATTTATTATTATTATTTTTGTATAGAGAATTGACTTTTTAATTAGATATTATAATAATTTTTTTTTTAAAAAGTTAAAATATTTATAATGTATGTAGATTTTTTTTAAGATTAAAAAATAAAAAAACTACTTGAACTTTTTAGAAAACTAAACAACATGGCTTAAAAGTTAACTTTTTAAAAAAATTAAATTTTTTAATAAACCAAACAATTCTTTTTAAAAAATGAGTAAGCTTTTCGGAATGAGAATGGATTTTCTCTCGTATTTTTTTTGTATAATACATTAATTTTTGGGCAATATATTATGAGGCTTAATTCAATGCACAAAAATAGCATTAATACAAAGGATTTTGGTTCCATTTATGATGGTCTACTTCAAAATTTTTATTCATTTATTTGTTATTTTTAATGTGCAAATTTAAATACCAAGACTTCTCATGTTACTATTTTATTACTTGCAAAATTTTCATTCCTAAAATAGAATAGTAAGGTCCCATTTGGCAACATTTATGTTTTTTATTTTTATTTTTAAATTTTTATCAAACTGTAAACAAAAACATGTTTGATAATTATTTTTATTTTTAAAAAACTATAAATAGTTTTTAAAATTTACAAAATTTTTATAAACAGAAAAATATGTTTTCACTTGTTTTGTAAACACATTTTGATTGTATTTTTACTACCTCTAATTATTACATCCGGCTACCGCATTCGGCCACCGCTTTTGACTATCACATTCGGCCACCACCTTCAACTATCACATTCGGCCACCACCTTCAACTATCGTCTCGGTATTTATCCACCACATTTGATCACATTTGACCACTATCGCTATCTCTTACTATATTTTTGGCTAACACCTCTAATCACGATCCCAACTACTACTTCAAATCACCATTGCTACATATTTCTATAATTTTCGGCTAACACCTTTAGTCACCACCATCCGGCTACCATCGCCGACTACTCGCTCCGATCACCGCCTCCGATCACCACTTTTGACCACTATTTTTACCTCTTGCTATCATTACCGGATAACACATCCGATCATTGTATTTATCCGCAACTTCTAACTAACACTTTTTAAATATTTATGTGCCAAATATATTTTTATTTTTATTTTTTTATAAAAATAAATAAATATATATATTTTTATTTTTTATAAATAAAATATAAAAAATTATAAACATTACCAAACATGGTCTAAATATCTCAAAGTAGTTGATTGGTAGACCCTTGGATGTACAATAGGCAAAGGCACCCACTCAATTAAGATATTAGTGTTTGTTATTTTAGACAACAAAGATCGTATTTTGGTATTTATTTTTCATTTTATTTTCTCTCACTTTGTCTTAGATAACATAAAATAATTATTATTTTAAAATATAAATATATGTATAAATATTATTTTTATAAATATAATAAATCCAAAACATAAAAATATTAATTTTATCACTTATTTTCTACTTTTATTTTTTATATTAGTTCTATTGATTATTCGACTATTATTTTTTATTTATTATATTATTTATAACTTTTATTGATATTATTTTGTTAGGGCCTGTTTGATAAGAGGTTTGAGGATACGAGAAGTATTACTAGTACACTGAGCTTAATAACTTAGTATTTGATTTGCAAATAATGGGCCGTATTATCAGAAATTCCACATTTGCAATTAAGGGTTGTCTCCTTCCTCTGTCTCCACGACGACGATGTTGACGACAAGATTGATGCTGAGGGTGAAGAGGAAAAAGAGTTGCTTCGACGCTAGAAGCACTAGAGGGACGATCGTGGTTAAGTTGGATTTCAACGTTTCGCCGGCGATGACTATCAAGTCTTTCGAGAGCCTAATCTTGACTTTCCCTCGTGGGACTTCTTCCTCGTACACGCACTAATACACCTTGTCTTCAATGCCGTTGTGGGTACAGACGATGTGAACCAATCGGTACTTTGCTTGCCTCCGTTCCCGCCACTTATTCAACATAAGTATAGCAAACAATGCGTTCGACAACGAGATCGATACTGCCGCCACATATCCATTGATTTTCCCCAAAATGTTGTGGTAGTTACCCATCAAAAAAAAATTTAGGGCAAAGAAAACAAGTGAATGATTGAAGAAAATATTAAAAATTAATAAATTTAATCCAATTTCACATTATTTAATATCATATAAATTAAATATGAGCTTGTTTAATTCATGACTTAATTCTATCTAAAACAAATATAAAAAAAATTACTATTATTTTATTACTAATCCCAACTCATTATCAATTCGTACACACTAATCTCACTTCATTATTAATTTCACTCAATTTATTCCAGTTAAATCATAATGCTTAAAGACCATTCGTCAAATATTCTTGCATATTTTCTCATGTTATTGCCCTTGTACCTTCCACACCCCATTGTCATATCTGTGTAGAATATTCATGTAAAAAATAAATTAATCACATATTTTAAGTATTGTAATAAAAGAGATTTTAGCCTAAGGTTTAAAAAATATAAATTTTAACGCATAAGGTGCATCAATAAAAATTTTAACGTGCAATATTTAATTGCGTGATTTCTCTCAAAAATACCCTGTAAATAAATAAATTTATCTGTTTGCATATTAAATATATGAATATTAAACAGATAAATTTATCTATTTTCATATTTGCATATCAACACAGATAATACAAATAAATAAATTTATCTCTATTCTTTATACATATTTTAAAAAGGCACAGATAAATTTATCTGCGTTTTTTATACTTGCTTTCAATAAGACAGATAAATTTATCTGTATTCTTTACACGTATTTTCAATAAAAGACAAATAAATTTATCTATATTTTTTATATATATTTATAATATGCACAGATAAATTTATTTATTTTATGATATTTTTATCTTAAAAGGATTTTAAGCGTTAAAATTTTTATAATAATAAATTTTATTTGTTAAAAAATCTCATATTAAATAAAAAATAATAAACAATCTATAAATTAAGTTGTCCATCAATTTTTACATTTGTTTTAGAAAGATAAACGGTATTAGTGGTTTACTGATCATTCTTTTAAAAGACTAAATATAATATATTAAATACATAACAATATCTAATTAAAGTAATCTTTCGTGTTAATAATTTATATATTAAAAATGATAAGATAAACGAATTCAATTATCAAATTGAGCTCATCTTACACTCACAACGAACTGGGATGGTGGTGCGCTTAAAAAAAATAGTACTGTTGTGTTGCATCTTATTTGAGATATTTAAAAAATATATTTTTATGATCGAATTCGTTTATTACTTAAAACTTATCGAGTTTGTTTAGTTTATAAAATTTCAAATCTATCCGATACTTGTAGTTAAGTGATTGAATAAGATCTTCTAATGTTATTTTTATAAATAAATTAAATAAAAATTATAATTTAAAAAATATTGTTAAACAAATATTACTCAATTAATTAAGTACAAATATTAGATGAATCTAAAATTTTACATACTAAACGAACTTAATAAATTTTATGTAATAAACGAATTTAATTATAAAAATATATTAATCAAATAAACTTAAACGGGACGTAGCACGGCTGTGCTCAGCAGCATCCCAGGTCCCACGGGACAAGCTGGTTCCCCTTTTGGTAACTGGCTAGTTGTTTAACAGGCTTGTACGGTCGTTTTAGATTTTTTTAGGGTTAAAATTAAAAAAAAAAAACAAGACACACACACAAAGTGAAGTATATCGTTTGTTTTGCACGAAAGCTTAAAGAATTAAGGTTTTAATTTTTTCATCTAAATTTTAATTCATATTTCAATCAAATAAGAAAATCAAAAATACTTTTTTTTTATGTATTACTGTTAGGAATTTAATAATTAATTTGTTTGATTTAAATTTTTTTATTTTTAATATGGCAATTTAAGTTTTATTGTAATAATAAAACTCCTAAATATATTAGGATAGAATTTTGTAATTAGATTGAGATAATCTTGTAAATCCTGTATGTTAAAGAGTCTTAGATCAATTAAGATTTCTTAATCATTTTAGCAACTCAAAAGATCAAAATATAAGTAATCAACCTGAAGGTACAAACCAACGAAACATGTTTGCACAAGAGTTGTTTTGGCAAAATACAATTTGTCACATAACCGCTCGAGTGGTCCTAAGTCCGCTTGAGCGGACCCCAAACAATTTCAATTCTAATAACTCAGAATTGTTGGGATTTGATGGTTATATAATGGGGCATACCATGACTCAAAAAGATAACTTTAAGAACTCATATTTTAGAACTTTAAAGTCTTATTTGAAATGATTTTCGAATTCTCAATCATACGAAGATTGTACATGTTCAAATTTAAAGGCGTTTTAAATTTACCAACAGCGAATTCCGTTAGTGTGAAAGTATTGAGATTAAATTTCGAGAATTCGTTGTTGTGGTGATCAAGTGGAGAACGATGCACATGGATTCGACAAGACAGTTGAAGACGTTTGGATTAAAGATTCGATCAAAATATGTAAGTGGTGTCTTGTAACTGTTCGATTGATAGTTCTTGATTACTTAAACTTGGATTAGTCTTGTAATTTTTTATCCAAATTTAAAATTTTCACGTAAAAAATATTATTTGTTGAGTTTGTTTGTAGTTCTTTACTTTTCGCATTCAATGACATAAATTGATTAAAATTAAAAATACAAAATTATTATTATTTTTCAATTACAATTCATTTTTTTAATGTATGCTAATGTTATAAAAATTAAACAAATCCAAAATTTTATGTACCAATTGATTTATCTTATTAGCCTTTCGATTAATTAACTCTGATGTCAAAAGTCATCAAAAAACAAAAAAATGAATTAACTATTGTGATAATTAGATAATAAACTTACTTTAGCCACGTCAACAAATTTTGTCAATCTTGTGACGTCATTTGACGTGTAAATTCATTGATATTGAATTATATATGTATATAATTTATAAAATTAAAAGTTTAAGTACTTAAAGGCTTTTGTTGTCAATTTTAATTTTTTAATTTTTTAGTTAAAAATGCTAAAGAGTTAAAGTTACTTGTTTAGTGAAAAAATTTAAAAATTAAAAAATTAAAAAGTCAAATCAAAATACAACTTTTAGAATATTCTATCAAAATTTTTACTATTTTAAAAATACAATAATACATCTTATTCATAATTTATTTACGACCATTACCAATTACGTATAATTGTTACTTCAAATATATAGAAGAGTAAAATTATTCATTTTAAATAATAAGCAAAAATAATTAGCTTTTTACCCAAATAACTAACTTCAAAAAAGCTAGCTTGATGCTAAAATTTTGAAATATTTTGTTAATAAATAAAAAAATATAAAAAGTTGCAGCAATCTCAAACTTGGAAATAAAAGAAAAGATAAACTCAAAATTAATTCTAATAATGACAATAAAAATGTCAAAAATCAATTTCGAGACATACAGTGTTTTGAATGTCAAGATTATGGTCACGTGGCGTATGAACGTCTAACTAAAAAAAAGAAAAAGGATAAAACTATTAAAGTCACATTGAATGATAGTTCTTCGAATAATAATTTAGACAATAATGATGGTAACTTCATTACTTTTACTACTTTATTATATTCTGTTGATCATGTAATCACATGTAATAACACTAAGTTAGATTCACAAAACTTATTTGTTTGAAAGTAGTGATTTGAACATTGTCTGGCCGAACAAACCATTCAAATCAAATTAAATCGGTCAATTTTGGATGATTTTTAATACGGTCTACACAATTTAAGAAAAAAAATTGACAATCAATTTAAAAGTGGTACAACAAATATTAAATAGAAACAAATCAAAATGTGCTGAAATGTCAATTAATAAAGGTACAATCATTCTCCTTGAAGATTGAGAATATTAAACTTTACCCAGATGTGAGAATTCATTTTTATTTTGTGTGCAAATTTCTTCATGTTTTCACTTTTTGCAATTCATTAATTTTATTTTAATAGGTATAAATGTATTATATTGATTACTGAATACCCATTTTTTGTTACCTTAGTATAATAGTATCTTCTATGGGACTCACAAAATATCGTTATCGATATTATTATTTTTTTGTTGGATACAATCACTTGTTATTTAAAAGTTCTTTCTTGTTTAGTTTGGATTAAGCTCTTTTAAGTAACAATTATTTTTAGATTTTAGAAAACTATTTTTGTTGTAGATCTATCAATATATATATATATATATATATATATATATATATGAGAATTTAAAAACATTAGATAGTTTCATTATTATTTTGTTCAATTATTAAAAAATTTAGTTAACTGCTATAAATTTTAATGCTTAAATATTAGGCGGGTTTCATCTTGAGTAAAACAAATGATTTAGTGTCTTTTAGTAATTAATTGCCTCAATTATGAAAAGCCCAAACGACCCGATTTTATTATGATAGTTTTGGTTCGATTTAATAGTGATTTTGATAAATTTCCATGTGCAAAAAAGCCAAATCAAAACTATCGATCCAGTGACAGTTTTTTTTTAAAAGAATGACCGGATCGAACTATTTACACCCCTAGTTGAAAAGATACAATTATGACTTCAAAGAGAAGTAAAAAATATGGATAAATTTCACTGACCACCTTTGAGGTTTCTGACAAAAATAGAAATTCTCCTCGTGGTTTCAAAAATTGCACTAACATCTTATCAGACTTGATTTTAACATCAAAGATACCCAAACCGTTACAATTTTCGTTCAATTTAACGAAAATCACAAAACTGCCCTTAAAATCGCCATCCCCGCTCAAAACTACCGTCCCCCAAAACCAAAACCCTCGAGCCCCCCACCCTCGGCGTCTCCCTCCTGACGGCCTCCCAGTCATCCCCTCC
>JAOTRH010000026.1:8569081-8615473 GCA_034768845.1 Heliamphora exappendiculata | reverse complement strand
CGGTATAGACGCTTATGACCTCCTCCTCTATGCCTTGCGGTAATGATTCCTCTGGAATTATGACCTTTTTTGCGGCCCTGTCCATAGATCAAATTGTTTCGTGGATTGGATTTTTGAATAAGGAGCTGATTGAGATAAGAAAGCGGGTAAGACCTTCCAATTGAATCTCTAATGCCACTTAATCTGCTCAACTCTTTGGCTTTGATGCTAGAATAAGGAAAGCTTTTTAGGCAATCAAGTCTCAGAGCCGAAGCATAGGAAAACGAAACTCAACCCTTATTTCATAAATTAGCACTTCTTGGGTGAAAGATTTTTTTCTTGCTAAATGTGACGGCGCTGAACTATTGACCTGAAAAGCCTCTCATTCTAGATTTGACTCTACTTAGCGGGGTGCGCTCAATCAGGTCGAGACCTTCTTTCCCTTCCAGCCCATCTTGACTATTCCTCAAAAGAAAGGAAGGCTCAATTCAAGTCAAGAACAAGAAGGACTCGCCCAAAGCAGAAATAGAATATACAGATTGAATGGTTTATCAACATGCCTTGGGAGCATGAGAGCGGGACTCTTGGGCAAAAAAAGAATCCTTAATAACTTGTATGTAGGGCTAACCTACCCCAAAGGATAGGGTCAAAGGTTATTCCAATCTTTCGGATAAAACCTAACCGACGATTCATATTCTGGCAAGGCCCTTCTTACTGGGCGTCTCTCCGCAAAGACGCTTCTTTCTGTATGAGTTGACTGACCTACTGACAATGTAATGTAATAAGATAAGAGGGCAATGAAATGGAATAGAAAGAATTCTCTCCCTATGAGCGCTATTGTTCTTTCCCACCCTTTAAAGATATAGATTTCTAGTCAAAAGAGCTTTCTCGGGCAAGCATCTTGTCCCCTGACATTGGAGGGATTTTACTAGAGTTCAGTACCAGAGAGAGCATCCATTTAAACAAAATCAAGTAGTGAGTCGAGTTAGCCTTTGCCCCCTCTCCAACTTCTTCGAGTAGCCCTTCTCTCCTTACTACCGGACGCCAACTATCCCGGACTCTTTGAACCTTGTCTCGACATCTTCTTCTGGTCGAGCAACTTGCGCACTACCGGATTGAGGCGACCGGAGGGAGGAAACAGAGAAGAAGCTTACCGGAGCATCAGTTACTTACCTGAAAGCATGCCCCAACCTCTGAGTCGAGCTATAAACTCCACCTCCTATCCCTATTAGCTTAGTGGGGCGTATACTCTCCTCTACCTACCGGTGATTCTGTAGATTCGGTTTCACAGCTTCACTCCGAGAACACCCCTCCGCAGGCTGCCCCTGGGATGGCGATTGAATCCCACTTGACTCCTCGACAGCAGGAGGCTTAGGAGCGGGAGCGTCCATCTTCGGAGGAAGAAGACCGTCTAAAGACCCACGCGAGGTGTCAAGTCTACCAAGTGGAATGAATTCGTGGCTTGAAGGAAGGCTTTCTCGCCGAATCAACTATATATCTCAGATAATCTGTAACCTTTTTAGTAGGGAAAAGGAATGATTTTAAGAAAGGCATCTTTCGAAGTCTTCATCTCAGATCCGCCCTTTGGTTCTTTGAAAGAAATGGGCCTTTTGGTGCCTTAAGGTTCGCGTGGTTCCGCTATGATGCGCTTGGCTTAGCAATTGCTTTTTGTAATCCATGTGATATATAAGGCTTGACTCTTTTCTTTTTTATGCACTTCTAGATCAATTGTGGAAAAGAAGAAATGCTCTTTGAGCAGCCCCTACTCAATAAGTCTCGTAACGGATACGTACATCCTAGCATCCTTAATTCAGTTAGAATGGTTCAGCGGAGGCATTTCATACTAATCCGCTTATCAATCTAATACCAATCTCTGCCATTATTCATTTATTCGTCTGGCATTCTCTCTTGTATATAAGAGCTTTCTCTTGACTAAGCACAACAATTATGGGATATGCCGACTTCCCTATCACCCTAGTCCCCGGATCCACCCGGAGGTTCATCTATGTGAAATGGTCTTTCGGCTCCATGTTGTCGCCCCTCTGCTCCTTCGAATCAATTGTATCCAGGTGTTCTAGATAAGGATATGGGGTCAGTTTTAGATGTTCCAGCTAGTGGATCAAAGGCAGCTAACGGACTACTATCTCCTTCGTTCAAAAGTTGGGGCAAAGGACTAACTTGTACCTAGGAAATTCAAGGGCGTGGAGGTATTGAAAGACTCTCTTAATAGTACCTTAGAGATGGCCTCTTGCCATCCGTCACTGCTTTCTTGGTTGAATCACCAGTTGTACAGCCACGATGACCTATCTTCCGAATGAAGGCATAGAAGAATGGTGAAGTGAAGGTGGGATATAGCTAGTTGATTTCCTTCGACCAGTATTCGATCTTTCAGAACCTTAGTCTTGTAAGCCATGCATGATTTAGTAGGTTTAGCAGTAAAAGGAAGAAGCTACGAATGCAAGTGAATAAAAGAAGCAAGAGAAGAGCATTAGCAGTCAAGTTTTAATGAAATTCTTTTCTTTTTCTTTCATAGTGGCTGAAATTCAATGATTCTCTCCGGCAGTGACGGAAGGATGGCAAAAGGTGTAGGCAAGCAGCTCTTATCTGTCCCCTACATACAGAGAAAGGGTCTTCATGTCTTTGATAGCGGGGAATGCTTTTAGCCCGAACGAAATAATGAATAAAGTAGTAGTAGTTGGCTGAACACAAGGTTGAACCTTTAAACTAGGCTTCGAGTCGAAGACAAAGCAAAGCCTTGAATTGGATCGGTAATCGAAATCTCATAGTAGAAGAAAAGCGGTTTTCTTCTTCTTGTTCGAATAGAGTTCAGTGTCATTCTACGTCCTATTTATAGCGATCGAGCCATCCTAGGAACTTGGAGCCTCTCCTTCCTCTGTTGTGGACGAAATGAAATATGGATGGTGCTCCGAAAGCTTACTTCCCACAAAGCAAGACTTAGAAAACGAATGAAGTCAACCACATCTTCTGCCTTTAAACCTTCAGGAGGAGCAGCATTATTGGGGCCCGTGAACACGGGTCGCGTTCGGAAGCCGAATTGCCTACCTATCTTCTTTAGAAGAATCAGACCCAAAAGTAGTTCCAGCGCCTTCTGATCTACCTAAGTTCTCTAAGCTTAAAGAGCTACCTAACCTAAAACCTTTTTTGAAGAATCTCCCTAACACAGGGAGAGTCGGGGCGATGTTGCGCCCTATAAATGCCTTTAAGAAAAGAAGTTCGTCTGAATCTCTCTTTCTTCGCCGCCATAAGGAAGACTCATATTGTAGTTATCACACAGTAAGAAAGGAACCTCGAACTCTTTAGGCGGTTGATCCTTGTCGGAATCCGAATCACTAGAAGCGTGTCCTTCGAGAGAGGTTGAGATAGAAGTCGTAGAAGACGACGACTGAGAAGCGGATTCCTCTATTGAGCCTGAGGCGACACCTAGGCAGAGGATGAGGTTGCCGACTCATATGGACCGGAGCTCGAATCACTAGGAGATTGGGGGCCGGCTCTAACTTAGAAGACGAACTTCCAGCAGAAAGAGACTTTTAAAAAGAAGCCATCTTTCTTTCTATATGCAAATTAGAGTTCCCCTTTTTCTGACAGTGGTGATCTTTTTTTGGCTCTCTCTCAATGGGATGGAAGACAGAGACCTGTGCGAAGCCCAAGCGTATCCCTTCCGTACACCATCCACACTGAACACGAAATCCAATATAAGGAAAACGACAGCGTAGCCTTCACTTTTTGACTGTTTTCCTGCTTGAGAGCGTGGGAAAGAAAGGTCAAGTTGCGACGCAAGGCAAGTTGCCGACTCTCTTCTTTCTCAGTGAAAGGGGGATGAACAAATTCTTATTATTATAGTACAATCGAGGGATTAAGGGTTGTCGATTTCCTATCGATTGGACACCCTGCCCAGTCTGCATCAGAGTATGCAGTCATATGGAGGTGATGATGATTTATGAATAAGAAACCTTTACCAGGTGCCTTCTTGAGATATTTTACAATTCTCAACACCGGCTATTATGGAAGATCTGTGGCGGTGGCATTAAGTACCACCTTTCAGGTATCAGGGGACAGGTCGAAATTCGCTCCACCCGAATTGGGTTCTGTGGGTCTGTGTCAAAGCTTACAATGGTAACCCCCTCTTTCTGATCGAGTGACCCAGCTGCTAGTAGTGGAGTGAACAATCCCATCGCTAAGGGCCCGCTACCACTTGGATAATAAAGAATTATCCAGCTACGCGATTTGCAGAGAGACTTGCTCCGTCAGGCTTTCTTTTTATATCCATTTCAGCAGCTGCGGACATAGCTTCATATATTGATTACGGGCTTGCACAAAGAAAGAAGAAGATCTTGGCAGCATTCCTAGTCACTCCCCTTCTCCCTTATTAATAGAAAGCAGAATTGGGAACAAGATAGAAGGATGATGGCAGCATAGGAGAGAGAGAAGAATCCAGGCATGATGCTTTCTTACCAGCGACCCACTTTCATTCCTAAAAGAAAGTTCAGTCTTCCTCCGGAAAAAGGTCTTTGAGAGCAGCCTAGGGGTTTAGGGATCTATCAGAAAGAGAGAGAAAGGGCATGATTTGATCGAAACTAATCAATAGGCTAAACCTCAAAAGATCAGTCCTAGCTGAATACGAGTGAAAGGCAGGCATACTCACTAGCTTAGTCTTTATTAGGCTCGCTTTGCTCGCCCCTTTCTAACCTAAGAACTTTTTCTTTCTCATTAGTACACGAATTCGGATACGCGTTCAGTGGCCATTCTGTCTTAAGAAAAAACCTGACTTTCAGGTATCACAGCGACACTAAATTAGATATATAATTATATATATAATAGAATCATGTCTTGCGTTAATGGTGGAATTAGCACAATTTTCAAGAGCTTCATTGGTCAAGAACCAGGGCCTTACCCGCGTCTCATCCGAAAGAAGGAAATATGTTGATTGGATCTACTAGAGGATATTGTCAGAATGAGTTAGCCCGTGGCCGCTTATGGGAAAGAGCTTATGCGAACCGGTCGAAGCAAAAGAAAGAAGAGTCATTCTACGAGGTGGTAATTGTAGAAAGAAGATCTATATAGGAGATTGATCATCAATTCATCTTCTTTTTCAAGAAAGAATCAGAACTGTCCATATCCGGTTCATGCATCGGTTGGTGTAATTGGGCATCATTTGCTCTCTTATACTCATTCTTGTTCAACGACGATCCTATATAGGAATAGGAGTTCAGTCTTTGGTAGGATCCGAAAGGTACTCTATATAGGAGAGATCGTCAATCTCATAAGAAAGAGAAGAGTGCGCTGCTAGCCAAACTTTCTCAATAAAAAGATTACCGGGGAAGCATCCGACACTAGATTCTAATGGAATATTCCAGCCCTAGAGTCAGGCTATTCTAGTTTCGTAACTACCAAGTGAACCCAATGTCTTCTATTATGATGCTAGTAGTTGAATGAAGGAATTGAATCTTAGTTATATAGACCCCCCCCTGTTAAAAGGCAAGATTGGATCATTTAGTAATGTCTTGGTATGAATAGCCTTCTATCGTAGTGCTTATTAGTAAATGGGTTTTTGTAAGGATTTAAAACTGTACTGTCTAAGCTGCGGACTTCCTATTCTCGTATTTAACCCAGATAGCAGAGACCTCTCATAAGGGTTCCCAAGTAGTGGATACTCGACCAAACGAAGAAGCATTCCCGGCTGATCGAAGAAGGAAAGAGTCAGTCCTAGCGCTTCATAGGATGAGTTGCATGTAGGCTTTATCAGGAGCATGGTAATCTTTCTTTCGCCAACTCACTTTCTTTGCCAATGGTTTAATAGGGCCTATTGAATTAAGCGAGAGAAAGCTCAAGAAATGGCTGATGAGTTCCCCTTCTGGTATATAGAATCTTCATTCCTAAACCCCAAGGACTAACTCAGGGAAGCTACTATATAAAAAGATAAGGGAGAGCAGAATAAGTCCTACCCCCGAGAACGTGAATGGTTGGAAAGCTGTGCCTAGCCTTTCTGAAGCAAAGTTCACTCTTCTAGTCAATCTGCTTTGTCTGCTTGGGTGACGGAATCGAGTTAGCTCTAAGATGTTCCAATCCTCTTATCTTACTGTTAGGAATTGATCGTCATAGATGGGACATTCATAAGATAAGGGCGAGATTGGAGAAAGAAGAGGGGCGATTGCAAAAGGCGTGACTGACTGAAGGAATGGATGTAGAAGCCTAAACTAGCCTCATCAGTCCCTAATTCTTTTCTGACAGAAGCTCCTCATAGAAGCAGCACCCGCTGTCACCGAAGCACAAAGGAGATCGAGAATGATTGCTGGCTTGGATGGCTTGCCATTTCTCCTGCCATATGGTAAGGAAGACAGAATGCTCCCGAATGCCAAATGCTACTGTGACGGATTAAGGTGGACGAAATGCATAGAAGCAGAAGCAAAAGTACGGAAGAAAGATTCATGCCCTGGTACGTAGACCGAGTAAGCAATGTGGTGGTATTCAAACTGGAACTAGGCTCATATACCTAGTTCAAAGGACTTCACACTCGAATAAAGAACTCCAGCAGTAGGGCACTGCATCTCCTCGTACAAAGTCTGCCTAAAGCTTTCCTGCTCGTTCCAAGTCTTCCACTTGCTTCCCTAAAATGCTTTATAGGGCACTCAACTCTCCCAGCGAGTCTCCAATCACTGGTGCCAGAGAAGCCTATTTCTATTGTTGAACCAGCAGCTGACTTATTTAAACATTCCTCTACTAGTAGATTTGATAACAGATCAAGGTATAGACCAGGTCAGAGTCTCAATCCAACCTCTTGAGAATCCTAAAGTTCTCGAAATGAAAGACGAGAAATCTTTCCACTTTAGGGCATTTGACTCCCTTCTTCGGTTGAACAATTCGTTGATGAACAAGGAAGTCGGGTGTCGGGTGCAGATGGCATAAAGCAACAAGACTGGCTAGCCTAAGCGTCAGGTTATCTACTTGTTTTGTTTTGAACGACCGGGGAAGAGGGTCTAGTGTGATGAACTCCTCTGACCGGGCTTGCTTGTTGTTCAGGGAAGATTGGTAAACTACGGAGACCGAGAAAGCCTATCCTTTTGGTTTGAAGCTCGTTACATTACTTTACTTTGATTCCACGAGCTGAGAGCGAGCTACATATACATAGTAGTAGTTTCACGAACAGAAAAGGAAGTAGTTGTTGGCTTTGGCTAATGAATTGCGTATTTTGAAATCCATATTCCTGCCGTACTCTAATAGAATATTACTTCTATCTTGTTAGGAGTAGACAGGCATAAGCCACCCAGCTTACTAAATGAAAAATAGATTCTATTAAGAGTTCTCATATTTGTTTTCATTTTGATAGGGAAACTCATTTCTTGCTCGTGACTAAACTCACTCCTAACAAGCTACGTTCCACCACTCTATCAATGACTCGAGAATAGTCGAAAGGAAGACTCGTTCGCTTTAAAGCAGCAAGACCAGATTTCCTTCGCTAACCTGTTGGCTTAGTTCAGAGTTTTGCCTTCATTGAAGAAGAGACCTATTTGAACAAGAGCTTCCACGATCAAAGTCGATTCTATAAAGGCAAAAGCGAGGCATTAAGAAACTAATGTTCTTTCCAAGGAAAGAGAGAAAGAAGTCAAAAAGCAGGGGATCGCGTTGAGCTCCTCTTCTGCGTTGACCAGTAATCGTCAATCTATTCTTTTAAAGAAAAGGAACCACTCAACAAAGAGCGGAGTCGTTGTCGTGAGCAGGATTCTTCCTGAAGTAGGCTATCAGAAAGAAATAGCTTTTCTCTCATCGCCATTTATGGTTATGGCCTGGTCCGGGGATTGACCCTACGGCTATGGCTATTGTGCTTATCAATTCGAAAATGAAAAGATTCTTCTTCTTTGCATATATTCTATTCTAAGAGCTGATAGGGCATAGAATGAGGCACCCTCTTTTCTTCCTTCAAAGCAAGTTTCAATCTTTCCCAACTTCTGAATCTACATACCTTGAATCAGAAAAAAAGGAAATTCAATTCATAGTTGGAGCTCGCTACAAGTATGACGATTCCGGAGTGAAAGTCAAAGCAAATGAGAATATAGACACAGAAGGAGGGCCTGTCATATTTGCAACACAAAAGGAGGTTTGATACTAGAAGCTAAAGGCTCGGCTATTCGAAAAAATAGGTAAAGTAATGCACCTTAAGAAAGCAGAAATGAGATTGTTTCACCCGGTATTCACCTCCGCCTATCCGCTGGCTGGATCCTTCTTCTTAGCTTCATCAGCTCAATCTGATGGCGAAGAATCAAGAATGGCTTTTGAAGGCTTTAGGGTCAAAGGGATAGGATAGGGCCTTTAGGATGAGAAAAGCAAGGCTGTAGTTATTAGTTGAGCAATATCAATATATTGACTTTCTTTACAGACACAAGGAGCTATTAGCAAAGTCGAGACTGAAAGAGGAAAGCAGCAACAAAGAGGAGGAAGGACAGAAAAAAAAGCAAAAGATATGCTCTACCAACTGAGCTATCTATACACCCTAAGCTAAGATAGAGATCTTGGGACGCGAAAGCTTGGAACTAAAAGCTATCCATTCGAATGAAAGCAAAATCCAGCAATTCCACGAAGCAAGCTGAATGACCTCATGGAAGGGAACTCTTGAAAGCCATCTTTTGAAAGAAATGAAAATGCCCGTGTCCAAGCGAGAACATCTTTGACTTCCTTTGTGGCCAGATCGCTTTATTTAAGCTTACTACCAAACTCCCTCTTCGTCACACTTCTTCCGAGAGCGTGAAGATCACCCAGCAACTATGAACATTCACTGATTTGACTTTCTTAGCTTCTTTACGTCTTGGTTCGCTACTCTCTTTTCATATCCTTCCTGGCGCTATAAGACGTTGGGAGCGGTGCCGCAGGAATAAAAGCAATAGTAAGAATCCATATCCGCAATGAATCTCTTGGGACTGGATGCTAATCAAAGCATGGAATCGGAAGGTACTCACCTTGCGCCCTTATAACTTCTAATAGGCCTCCTTACCCTTCTTTCCCTTTACCGAATCTTCTTTTTCCAGCCCCAAATCCAACCGTCTTCCCCCATCGTGCACTACGAAGGCGGACGCATAACATCCGAGAGAACGGACTCGGGTTGTGGTACCCTTGAGAAACTTAGGTAAGACATAGGTGAAGTCAGGATTGTATTTCCGTGTTAAGCAAGTCGGTACTGCACATTTCAAAGAGACGGCTTTCAAGACGCGGCAAGGACTGAGAAAATGGATGGTCTTAGCCGCCCCGGCGACATTCATTAGAGTCATGAATGAGGCGACCCGATTTCGTGGTTGTGTAGTCAAATTAGATACCTGTATACAGCAAGACGTGGTCCGAGCACGTGCAAGATCCGCGATGTTCGGTCTTGCAAAAGGAGATGAGATTTCAAAGATGTAGAAGTGCGAGTTCGCCGGGGCTTGTCTACCTCGGGCACATCGTTGGAGAAGGACAGTTATCGACTCAACCAGAGTCAAAGCCATTGTGGACTTGAACAAAACGAGAAAAGTGACTCTGACTTTTGACAAGAGGAAGTTCCCCGTGGTGAGGAAGGAGTAGGCTTTTATGGTTAGGGTAACGAGAGAATAGGGCTGACAGTTACTCAAGATGAGTAAGATAGGTAAAAACCACTTCTTGGACTTGTTTTCTTTGGGAGTGAAAAACATAGATAGCTCCGGCCTAGGCAGAGATAGCATTTCGTACAGATGGATATATCTATTACTAGTACCAGGTACAGATAGATATTTCACTACTAGCACCTCTTTCAAAACCTATAGCTCTAAGCGGGGGAAGCTGATCTTCAAACTAGATGGGACCCTGCCCTTCTTTCTCAACTTTCTCAAGTCAAAAGTGGAAACTGGGACACCACGTCGATTAATTTTGTGTTCCGCCATCACATATTTCACTTCCTTCGACAAGGAAGTCGTCATCCTTGCCGGTGGCCTCTTGGGAACGCCTCGAGTAGGGTCTTCCATGTCTGGATGGTATGGCTTTAGACACCCCACATCTTTTATTTCGAGTTGCGCTATCCCCTGCTTCAAGGTCTCGTTCGTGTATGCGCGCGAGCAAGTATAGAATCTCTTACCTGCCTGACCTCCTTCTCTGCTAAGAAGCTATTGAATCTCCTTCTGACAAGAAAGAAGGGCCTAAAGAAGGACGGTTAGCTCTTCTTTCCTGGAAGTGAATGAGGTAGGAAAAAGTATGCTTTTCTCGGAGATAGCCGGGTAGTAGTCGAAGATCAGTGACTGCAAGGGATGTGAGTGCGCTCTGATCTCTGACCTCCGTAGAAAGCTATACCAATACCGCGAAGAAAAATGGTGAAGATTTACAAGATGTCCGCGTGATAGAGAAGATTCACCCTTCTTAAGAACAAGCCTTTCAGGCTGAGGAATCCTATTTTTTTTATTGAAAGGAATAATATTGGGGAAGTAGGTTCAGCAGGTGCCACACTGCCTTATGCATCAGTGGCATATTCGCTCTAGACGAGTCAAGATGTACCCCCCGTCAACCCAAGCTTCATTCAAGTTCAATCCCTTCTTCTCGATCCTGTATTGATCCACGACCATCCTTGAAATCCTTTTTGGATATCCTACATGAAATTCGCGATGAGGGTCTTTAGACTGACAAGGGATTGGCTAATATTTGATATTTGCTTTTGTCTCTCCCATTTCTGTGACCAAAATCGCTTTGACTTACTCGACTAGACGGGGAAGGTCTGCCCCTTCTCCACTGGAAGAAAGTAGATGATCACGTAGGGCGAATGAATCTTCGAAAGGGAAACTTCTCCATCCCAGAAAGCGGAGTGACTTCTTGAATCTTTGAATAGAGAGCCCTATTAACCTTAAGGAGGAGAAAAGCTACCTCACAAAAAGGATGACGAAAGGCCAGTTGACGCAGAATAATAGTTGAGGCGAGCCAGTCGATGAAGCAGCTGCCCCACTATATATCTATATTATATATAGAGTGGAAGGAAAAGGACCAATAGTTCTAGTGATTGATCCCGCTGATTAAGCAATTGGTTGAGCGGTGGATCCAGTTAGACGTTGAGCTTATCCTGTAGTTGAAGCAGTAGACCCCCTCGCAAGCATCCATATATAGATGCACGGGTTCCCGAGTCATATGGTTAAGCAGTTGGTAAAGCACTATAAGGTAGCGGTAGAGACAGCATAAGCTAGGGCCAATCTACTAGTTTGACTGGGCTTATTAGCTTGACCCAGTTACTGACTCTCGTCTTCGTGATCAAGACCAAGTACCGGTGAATGAGAGGCCTGAAGCACCTGTAGCAGTGGATCTTCTTCAAGGCGAAAGTCTTTCTCAGAGGATTTAGGCATCATCCAACTCCCTCCACATTATTTGACATGGGCTGACATGCCTCTTATCCCAGGCCTCCCTTTCCAGATACCCTTTTTCATGGCACCCCATCTTCAACATTCAGGCTTGTTCGAGAGAGAGATTCGAAAAGGACTCATCTCTCTTACCGCATATTCCTTTTTCACCTTCATGGTAAGACCGAGTTCACGAAATGCCAATTTGCTCAATACTCCTTGCGTTCTAAGCCAGAGACTCTTGAGAGAGTCTTTCATATACTATAAAAAGTCCTAGTACTCTGTTCTCCTGACTAATAGAAGAGGTAGGCAATTTAGAGAGGAGTCGAATGTTGGGTTAGCTCCGCCATTAAGTGATAGGGCGGTGAGGGGAACTGCTCAGATTCACTATTGGAAAAGCCGATCATGATTGACGAAAGCTTTCTGCTTCCAAGTCTTAATTCAAGCATCCTAATAAACATAGTTTGCTGTATTAACTGCTCTTTAGAAGACGAATTGCTAAGTCAATGCGCTTTGTCCATCGATTTCCTTCGTATTTTAGATCTATTGATGGAATATGATGCTATATACACGAAATCACGAGATATCTTTCTATTCATCTTTTTGACTTTGGCTTGAAATGCTTATCTGGCTGGTCAGCTCTTACTAGTTCACTAGACTGTCCCATTTTTTATGCTTTTTAAGGCCGATTGACCAACTTCCGGGTGTGATACGATTAGAGATGGAAATAGTGAGGCTCAAAAGTATGCTAGACTAGAGAGATCCAGTATGGGCCTGATGGAACCGCTAGTGATTCTATCAAATCTGATAGAAGGGCCCTTATCCAGCCCCCAGTCGGCACAGTTTGTTGAGCTTACTTTTCGAAGGGCTTGCAGCCTCTATTATATTGCTTTCTTCTTTTATTAAAGGGAGTATGAGCTTTAGTGACAGCAAAGGGACGGAGTAACTCGACTGTAAAGGAGAGGGACGGAAAAGAGTACCACAAGTCGTACTTATCGCTGGCCAGGTCCTCACTGTGTTCAAGCGATGCGCCAGAAAATCTGTATACGAGGGTGGTTAAGGGCCTTCGTGATCCTTTGAAGTTCAGCTTCGATCGTAGGATCGTTAGCTCTTTCATCGCTACCTTGTTCTTTTTTATGTTATTTTACAATCGATAGTGAGATTAGGAACTTCTTAATGCTTAATGAATGGACAGAAACAACAACAACGGGAACAGGCTTTCTTTTTAAACAGACATTCCGGTCAGCGCGTTCGTTACATAAGAGTGATTGAACAAGCGATTGAAGACCAATTGCAGTTGCAGGTATTGTAAATAAAGAAGTCTTTCAAGGACCCGGGTTCGTGGACAGGGGCGACAACATGGAGCCTTTCATGGTAGATTTCCACTCAGAATGTCGACTTTCCTCAAACGCTTGGAACTACCTCGCCGAAGGAAGAGAAGAGTAAGCCCAAAATCCCGAGGTTATGGAATGGAATATCTGGGCTGTTGAGCCGAGGAACTTTCTCTCTTTCATCTCCATTTCAAAAAGATGTTATTAGCTTAGGAGCGTAGCGATAACTAGAGACCTCCCGAGGATAGAAGTGAAGCTTAAACAGCAAGAGCTTCCTTACTATAAGAGGGAGTTTGAACTGTTAACATGGAGTTTCCCGAATAACCATTCATTAGAATGAAAACCCTGCCCTTGGGGGAGTGAGCATAGTTTGCAATGGATTTCCACCCAGGCAACATGGAGGACACCACAGAGGCATGGGCTTGCTCCTCCACCTCAGTATCCAGAATAGCCACTAGCTTGATCTTGTGAGCGAACACAAGATTGCTGACTTCCGCTTGTTTACTGGGGTTGCCAAGGCCCCTTATATTCCAGAATGCTATAAGAATAAGAAACAGAAAGAGAGAAGGGGAAGAATGTACAAACCTTACAACAATCATTGTCTCGTATTAGAGGCACCGGGGGCTGCCTCATCAGTCTTTCCTCTCTTTTCTTCTTGACCTTTTGAAGCCTGGTCTGTTGAGAGGATTCAACAAGTTCTCTGTTACCTTGGCTAAGGGAGGGGAGCAGACTCAAAGGTTGAAGGGACCACTTCATTGCAATCAGCAGTATCCACAGAGAGATTCCCAGATGGATTGGGGGTTAAGTAATCCGCCCCAGAATCAGAAGGGTCTATATGGCCAACAGTCTCAGCAATCGAAGCAAGATTCCCCAACTCGTTTGGTCTCATTCCCAGCGGGTAAAGCAAGAAGCGGTATACGAATGAAGCCCTAAGTCAAACCTATCTCAATCCCACCCAAGTCAAGCCTAAGCCTAAGAGAATCGAGATGGGATGACTTGAGATGCGCACTTTCCTAGCTTGAGGGAAGGTTAAGAGGAATCCCGGATAAGATTTAAAGATGAGGGAGAGAAAGAGAAAGCATTCCGAACAGATTGATTTCATGGTATGAGCTAGCCAATGCGAGAAAGTGAATTCCTTCTATTCCCGCACTAGTCCCCTTAGATAGGTCCCTTCCCTATTGAAAGGAGATTCATGGTGAGCGGATCCGGATAAGTTGAATAGCTAGGAAGCCCAGCCGAGGAAGGCTGATGTAACATCAAAGACAGGAACTCTTGATCGATCGGATTAGCTGGTACTGAGGGAATGAGATAGCAAGAGACTGAAAAGAGGTAGGCAAAGACAAAAGCAAGGTCAGGGCTCCCTAGTTAGAGCGTGAGTTAAGGCTTTCTTTCCACTTCGATGGCTTCAATAGTCACCAGTTCAGAGGGGCCTAGCGCTAAAAATAGCACCAGTGATTAGATAGCGCGCTTCCTCTAGCAAGTTTAGAACCTTCAAATACTGATAATGAAATAATAGATCTAGCTCTAGTACCGGGTCTACCCCCTACTGACGAACCTACAGCGCTGGCGGAATTACGAACTACGCCTGCAAAGCACCCTTACTCTCCTCTCAGTGGACCACCTTAAAGACCTCTTCGTTGATAAATGGTCTATGTATGGAAAAGAAGATGGAAGGGTAGCTCTCTCGATTCGCACCAACCATGTATCTATCTTTCAGTGCCCTTTACGCTGAACTCTAACCTTTGGTGAAGCTGGATCGAGCTATCTTTCAAGTTCAAGAAAAAGCGAGAGGTGTGAAGGGATCTCGTAATAAAGAAAGGTTTTCTTACTTTTCGCATCAACCCTTGCCGCGAAGAAAAGTAGTCATACCCACAAGGAAGCTTGCTGTCAAAAAAGTGGACTTGACTTCAAGCAGCTTATAAGAACCTTACGATCTGATGCGCGAGGGCTGATGACGGGATGTGGGGAGTCGTGGTCTACCACCCGGAGATTAGGATAAGAGCATGCCGACGATGGAAGGAAGAGGAACATCTTATAAGAAGAGAAGGCTTGGCTAGGGCGGGCGAAGAAGGGATGGAAAAATAGAGTATAGAGAGAGGCGAAGCTAATATGCGTAATATTAAGACAAAATCTCTCACATGGCAACAGAAACCATCGACTCAAATCCTTTCTTTCATCCAGATATCGATATGGAAGAATTTAGATTAGGCTTAGCACGAAAGAAAAAAAAGAAGGCACTCCCATAGGAAAGACTGAAACTAGAAGGAATAAGAAAGGAAATTAATAAATTTGCAACACTCTTAGTAGAAGGCCCGGTTATTAAGGGCTCTTTATGCAGTTTACACTACAGGATCAAAACAAAAAAGAAAGATCCTAAACAAGAAAGAGGTTACTCTTTATATTAGCACTAGTGGGACTGGGGCGAAGAAAACAGACTTTCTCTATCTATACCTTCGTACTCATACCCGAACCGAGCCTTCGATTAGCCGCTGTAGTTCCCGTTCCAAATCTAAGTTAGGGGAAAGTCTCGATAAAGAAGGATTTTGGGGGAAGGCGCTTTCTATGATGGAAATGCCCGGGGCTAAGAGCTCCCGACCAACAAGGAGACTACTTTGAGAAGAGAAGCAGGTACCACGAGAAAGACCCTATTGAAGAGGAGGCGTTGGAGAAAGTCATGTCTCCGAGTGAACTCCCTATCTGGCTATACCTCTTTCCTTGGGCAGGAGATGCTGCGGTAACTCGCACTTCGGTCGGGTCCTATAACTTCGGTTGGGTTCAGTCCCAGAATCCCTTGCAGTATAAATACCCTGACTCTAGTCCGATTGGTTACGGCTGTCTTTACAATGTGGAGTGCCACAAATCCGATGTTAGCAAGAACTGTTCGAACTAGCAGGTCACCAAAGTCTTATCCCGTCCTTGCCCCTTCACCTATGACGATGATAGGAGTGGTTGGCCGGCGCATAAGAAAGAGAATTATAGATACGGATCGAACCAGAATAAGGGGATCGTAGTTGGCATGGAAGATAGATATCTCTGTATATTATACGAAAAAAGAAGAAAAATCCTTATTCCGCAGCAGTGAGACGGATTCCCTTCATAGAATATCGGTTGTTAGCAGTCCTTCCGTGCGGGGACAATGACGGTAAGATCAAATGCTAGCTCCCGTTGGCGCAAAGAGCCTCTATTCATAACTGGCCGGCGAACAACCACGTTCATCGTTCCAGAAGCAAAGAATGACTTCTACCAAGGAAGGCGTAACAACCTTGAGTCCTCAATCTCGGGTATTAGCCAGAAATAGTTATTCTACGAGGCATTTCGTGTACGGCCTCATCCAGCAGGATCTCACTGTTTGACACCTATAGCCTTTACTTTACGCTTCACTTTGAGTTGGCCCGCGCAGAAGAGCAAAGATAGATAGTATGGAGGCAGGCTGGGCGAATGCGAGACTGAGTCCAAGAGACCCGTTTTAAGACACAGCTGGCTTGAACTTCGTTCTTTTCACCTGTTACCGGAAGTAGGACTGTATGCCCACGGGAGAAATGCATTAATCCAGGAACGGATGGTATACCACAGAGTTAAGGAGCGTTGAGGTTGGGTTACTCAAAGGATGTGAATCGCCGCTGCTATACAACAAAAAGTCCCCACTGAAGAGGATACCATGCCGGGGCGACTCGGACTAAGTTCGCCGTAGAGTCAGGCATGCTCTATTCCTAAAATAGGTGAATGATCCTTTGAAGTGAAGACTTGCAATAGAGGTAAGGAAGATGGTTTACAAGGGCTTTGGCTTCATTCTCCGGCGCTATAAATAGGAAGGTTTCTCGATTTGACGAAGATGAGGATGATCCAATTGCTTCGACTTACTCGCTAGGTTCGACGACAGGTGGGAGTTGAACCGGAGATTGACTTGGTTTAGTCACGCGGGTTCCTACTAATAGAAAGTCAGGATGATTTTCATAGGCTTAGGTTCTTTCTAGCAAGAGTCCTGTAAGCGAAGTTGGTCTTCGTCGTACCAAGGCTAGTTTTCTCCGATAGGATGGTCGGGTTATTCATGCCTGTCCCCAGTAAGAATAGTTGGTATAGCTTCGGCTTCGTACAATAGTCAACGCGCCTTCTCTGACCTCAGCAAACGATTCTCAGCCTTCATCGTGTCATACTTATTCTCCAACAGCTTGAGGGAAGCCTCAAAACGTTCGCGGTCATTCTTCGCCTACCAAGTCATAGATTCGGAGCCCGTCTTCAACTTCTGAACTTTGGCTCTGAGCCTGGCATTCTCCGATTCGAGCACAGCACCTGAGATATTCTTTTTTAAGCTGGACTTGCCATTGTTAATCCCGTTTGCAGCCGAAAACACGGGCTTTGGTCAACAACCACCCCCTTTCTTAGCCCTTGATTAACCTAAGAACCAATGGCTGAAAAGTGCCACTGCTACCTTGAAGATCGAAGATCTTTCTTCTTTTGACCAATTCTTCCTTTCTTTCAAAGCAAGCTCGCCAGAAGCTAATCTGCAACCAAAAAGAGGACGCGCCAAGACCCCTTGATATCTCTATCTGTCGCGGGAGCTCCTACTAAGAAATGGGAATCTTACAACAAAAATAGGGAAGAAAAGAGAGCATGATGATCGATCCGATGGTCGGTCCCAGGCTAGTTGATCTTGCTGATACGGTCTACAGTCCAGTTTCAATTCAATAGCTCACTACTCTGTCTTCTACGGCTTGGGATGTGAAGTTGAAAGTCTCACTATGCTACTTGTGCTTTTCTTTGATTGAATGTCAAGCGGGTCGTCTTTGACTTCAATAGCTTTGTCTCGCCCAAGTAGTGGGTATTGGGATTTGCGAAGTAGCTTTCTAAGGAAATGACATCAAGTGAAGTTAGTTAGTAACTTTCACCACATTAGAGCAGGAAAGTGAGAAATGCAAGTGAAGATCGAGCTGATATAGTGAAACTTCACACTCCACTCTCTATACAGCCCGCGGTTGAGTCCTATCAAACCTCCTTCACACTGAGCTTTATCCCGAGATTTGCCTTATTGACGGGACGGTAGACTACGATTGGGCTTTGAAATAGCTGTCTTCTTATTGGTGGGCTTAATCCCAAGATAGAGTGGTTGGTGCCATATCTAGCCTTAGATTGGTTCAAGGCAGTGGCTGACTTCTATCAAGTGCAGGCTTGCTCACTAGTTAACCAATTCTCTTATTCCTAAAGAGGTAGTGAACTTCACTTTTCATATGTTAAATGAGAAGGAAAAGATTCATTCTTCTCTTTGACCAGGTCTCCCGTATCAGGTTGTCAAGCTGACCACTTGGACTAGATTGTGATTTGAACGAACCCAAGAAAAAGCAAGCATAGACCTCAAAAAGAATAGAAGCCTTCTTAGCTTGCTTACAAGACTAGTGGATTAGTCTGACCAACCCTAAGGTAGAGTAGAAGTTCGTCTTGTACCACCTTCTACAACTCGCTAACCTACTGGTCGAAGAGGATAATTTGACCTATCCCCATCATTTGTCGGCCATGCCTTTCTTTCTCTAGTTTGCGATGAATTCATTCTAGATAGAGGTGTCAACTAACTTCGTAAATAGAAGGTTCCCGTAAAAGTCAACCTTTTCTTCTTTTTAATCCTTCTCCTCTCCCCTTGGTCGAGTGGCTTTAATAGCTCCTTTTTTCATTCATTAGAATAATCAGACTAATCTCGTATAATAATCAGACTTTGTGTCAATCTTCTTTCAAGTTTCAAGCTCAGAAAGTAGCTCCGCCTAATAGAGCGACGCCAAGAGTAGACCTTTATGGTCTCGCGAAGCCGGTCACCGGATGCTAGACTGAATGATTACTTAAAAGAGGATTCAACAATCAAATAGGAAAGTCAGGATACATAATGAATACATGAATCTTAAACTCAAGTTATTCAAGTCTAGTTTAGCAGTCAAAAGTCATAGCTGAGGAATGAGAAATGGATAAGAGCTATTTGATTCAGCCAAGCCCCTCTCCTTGCAGTCGAGTTCCTCCGCCCCTCTCCTCGTTGTCCAGCCTTCAAGGATAGCAAGGCATTTTTCCGTTTAACAAAGGGGACTTCGAAGGTCTTCTTTGCTAGTGTGTAATTCACCACAAAGGAAGGGAAGGACCTATCGAAAGACCATAATTTCGTTTAATAACTGAAGAGGCCACCTATCGGTATCAGACTTCAAAGAAAAGAAAAAGAGAGTCTGTTTGCCAACTAATCTATCAAGAGGCTTGGTCTGATCGAAACATCAGATGGTCACTTTCGGAGAACCTGCATCAGCCAATCATGGACCGGCTTCAGCAACCTTTGATTGATATAGTTAGCAATGTCTAAAAGACTTTCCCTCTGCCTTCAAGACGAAGACCTCGTCTACCTCTTAGAGGACGGATTTTCATGTCTTTACACGGGACCTATACGGTTCTCGAACCAGTCAACCGATTTCTTCTTGTTTACATCCCTGGCCTATCGCACACGTTCCGACTATAACACTCCTTGAGACCACTGTTCACCATACTTGTGTACAAAGACAAGGATATCTTGAAAACCTCCCAGCTCATAATCTAAGGTTAGAAGTTAGGATCGAACTCGACTTAGGTAGCCTAAGAACCTCTACTTTTTTCTAATGAAGAGTCTCATAAGTAGGTAAGGCTTTCCAGGCCTTGAGAAAGGGGAATCCGGGAGTGAAGGCTATTTATACTTGATTGCAGTGACGGGAGACATGAAAGCCCTTTAATCGTCAAAAGTCTTTCCGCTAAGAGAGACATTTATTGAAAGTTTTTCCTACTTTGACCAGCCTACATGCGACTAGCAACAAGAGAGGGATAGATAGAAGGGAGAAAAAGGCATTATTTAGTCGACTATATAAAGAGACTCGACCCTGATATGAAATCCAACTAGAGGAAGATGAACTGCAACCTCATCCATTGTTGAAAGGCAGGAAATCCAGAACTCAAACCGGAAAGAGGGAGCGGCAACTGATTCTGCTAGATAGGCATTGAAGCTCTTGTAGTATAAGACTTCTAACTAGCGTCTTAAGTGATCTTGGACCACCCCTCAGGACAGATCAAAGAGAAAAAGGAATAGGCGAAGTCATGAGGATAGCTAAAGGCAAGGATTATGGTTGAAGCAGATCTATCCTATACCCTACTATGATTCTACCTGAGAACTAGACGGAAGTTCTACTTTGCGGGAAAGGCTCCTTTCCTTCTTAGTCTAAATTGAGAATGATAGAGGTAAGAAGAAGAACTTATCAAACTTTTGTTTTAATCGATCTATTTTAGGGAGATAGTGACCTATAGACAGGAGATCCTCTAAACTGGAGAGACAGAGAGTGACCTAGTTCTTCCTAACTCATAGTGGACGGTCTAGCCCCCGGTCAAGCAAGATTAGGCCCTTCTACTTTTCAACAGTCTATCACACCTCGATTCGCAAATCTTCTTCTCAACAAAAAATGAGTTCTTGCTCTTCCAGTACTTATAGGAATGATAGGTGCGAGAGAGAGCTTTCCCCTTGAATGGAGGTATGAAGAAGCCTAGCAAGGAAGGTAGTTGAAGTCATTACTATAGCTATTTGTTCAAATGGGAGTTCTTGGAGATAAGAGGCTTATTGAGAAGCTATGCCCAACGGTCCTTCCTCAACTAGGCAATGACGGAGTCTGTATGCAGCTAAAGGAGAAAACCGAGTTGTTGAGAGCACGCTCTTAGAAGTGCCGCCCGGATAAAGCACTCTGGAAAAAGACTGGGATATCTGTCTCACTGGCTTGATCGTGCATTCTCTGTCTATCTGACTGATCGGGTCTAACTATGAAATTAATGGGGCCCATAGAAAGGATGAAAAAAGTTCCTGGAAACCGAAGAAAATGAGTCAAGAGTGTACCCACTGGAAGACGAAAGGGAGGGCCCTGGACAAATTACAGAAAACCTGAATCTGTACCTGACACATCACCCAGGGCAAGAGAAAACTAGGGTCTTCCTTGTTTATGACCGAAGGGTGAAAGAAAGGCTGCATTTTGGCTCGCTATATTCCAGAAATTCTCCGTCTTTGAAAGAATTCTGTACAAGATGCCCATAAGAAAGAGGGTGGAGCAGTTCTTCTTAAGTTCCGCTTTAAGGGATGTCAGTTCTGCTATCTCCTTTCATTTCACTCTTGCTGGCTTCTTTTTTATATAGGGCAACGCTCTACTTCCCTATGAACTGTCAGCCTTTCTGAAACACCTTCTGATGTCTAAAGACCATTTCCTCTATCAATATGAGTCCCCTTCTCTTAGACCACTTCGATCGTTGCTGGCCTTTCTACTCAAATGGACAGCCTATTATTGCAAAGAGGGCATTCTGTAAGACCGTGGTTAAGAAGTTCCTGGGCTTACCCATGTGCAAACTGTTAGGAATCGATCGTCATGCTTTGACTAGTGGGATAACTTGAATAGGAAGGGCTATCCGCAATCAAGACATTCATGCACACCGCCATCAACAGACATTCCAAAGACAGACATGCACACTATCTCCACGCAAAACCACTACCTGCTTACTTGCTCTCATGTAGCGAAGATAGTTAGCACTACAAAATTCGCTTACCAGAGAGCAAACCTATAAATAAGAGAGATTTTTTAAACAAAGCACGGATGAGTACTTTCTTTCATCAGAAACGGAACTAGTAATAGTAATAGACGGCAATGCTAGCACTATCAGCGAAATAAAAGAGTAAATGCAGAAAGACTTCACGCTCATCAGCAAGCAGAAGTAATACACTTTCATAAAGCAACAGAAGAAAGAGTGCCCTGCTACAACACAGAGAGGAGATATGGCCCAGAGAGAGTGCGCTTTGTACAACACTGTCTTCGATGCTTTGAATAGCGCAGTAAAGTAGCCAGTCACTAGGAGTAGTAAGTAGGGCTATCGCTTACTTTTTCCCAGTTCAACGCTCTAAGACTAGGGTAGGGGAAGAAGGGGCAAGAGTGGCTCCGCTCCGTCTTGATAGAGGTATTTATTCAAAGAGCCTATATCATTCGTAGACATTCTCTGCTTGGCTATATTCCTACTTATGAGAAAAGGTTTCTATAATACAGGTAGCAAAACTGCTAAAATGACTATATGTTATAAGATGGTATTACCGAATAAAGGAGTCGTGGATTATATACCGGAACCAGCAATCTCGCTGGAAGATACCCGTCGAGGTGGCATTCTGATGCCTAACCTAGATATCTTTTCGCGGATTGAGTCCATGGTTCGTAAGCAAGTCTCAGTTTACATGTAGGTTTCTAGGTATCCGTCTTCATTGCTATCATTCTTGTAATAATGAATTCATTAATCAAGATCCGATCGACAACGACAGTGCTCTTAGGACTATCATTGATATCTATGAAGCAGGTGGCGACGTTGACCCGTCAGCAGTGCATGAACCACCATCTCGTGGTCAAAAGTATGATACAATCACGACCCTCTGCCCCACTCTTGGCTTGGCTGCACACATATCTATCAAGTTGGATCATACGAATTACCTGTTATTCCAGTCTCCGTTTATGCCTGTGCTCGTTAGCAATGATCTATTGGGTTATGTAGATGGCAGTTTTCCATGTCCAGTGCAATATTTATGTGATGCTGAGGGGTGACGAAGGAGCCTTTCCTAATCCGGGTTATTCTGCCTGGGTCAAGACTGATCAGAGTGTGCGTTCTTGGCTCAACGCCACACTCACCAAGGACATTCTTATTGAGGTCTATGACTTGCAGACTTGAGGTATGGTTGGCTCTCGAACAACGCTTTGTTGATCAATCTACTGCCCATTATTGATCGAATCAGGGCAGCTCAAGCTTTGCTTAATCATCGCAAAGGCAAACCGTGGTGGTTTATCTCCGCGAGTTGAAGGAGTAAAGGCGGGTTCAAGCCTTGGCAAGCAAAAGTGCAGAACTAGTCTCAATTCCAAAGTCAGATTCTATCCATCACGGAAGAGAACAAAAAGACTTCTATATCTATATTAAAGGGGTGTGAGCTTAGCTTTTTAGTAGGGTTAACATACTATCTTACTGAGCTGAATTAGCATTCTCACATTGCTGTTGAACTTCCACGTAGCATGGCTCTAAGGTCATGACAAACTATAAGGAAGTGACGGAAGACAACTAGCTAATCAGACGCGAGCCCCCCATTAAGAGGTTCTGAAAGAAAAGCACTTAGCTAGACAAGAAGCCCGTAGGGATGAAAGCAGCCTTTAAAGAAGCAGCTAGCCTGGAAATGTGCCGTATCTGACCCAATCCTTCCTTTCTTTCTTGATATAGGCCTATTTTCATACTTATTTCAGGTTTCGAAGTTGCTACTTTTAGACCATAATGGGACAGAAGTCCAAGAGGACATGGAAGGTCTAGCTTAGTTGCATATTCCTGAATAGGGTTTCAGTCCAATCAGTGGAATGCTAAATCCGTGGAAGAGAGCACAGCATGCGGTGTCTTTCCGCGGATTGATGGCATGCAATGGAATGCATGAAGGGCGAGATTGAAAGAGAAGAACTCTTCTTTATATACAAAATTAGAAGTTCTAATCAATGATATAGATAATGAACGTCTGCGTATGAAAGTAAAAAAGCTCATTTTTAGGTGGTTAGGGCTACCTGAACAGAGCAGAACGACTTCTCAAATAGCTTGGAGCCTAGTATAGAACCCGAAGCATTGACATTGAAAGAAAGAAGTCCCGAACTCTTTTTGTTGGAAATAATTCATCAGGAGCCTTCAATCCGAAGGTTTCATCTCTTGTAGAAGGAAGGAGATAATGAAAGCTCGAAGCGAAGATAAGGAAGACCTCGTCGATGCCCCTTTACTAATAAGGAAAGCTAGTTGACTTACGCTCTTGATCCTATACTGCTTATTCATTCTAAACTGGATTTCTTTCAATACCAATCCACTATATCACTTCTAAGCCTTCAATTAATAGCTTTATTGATAAGTGAGTACGATTTCTTCATTTTCTTTGCCTATGAATTCTTGCGATTTTCAATTCGTCTTTTCTTGCAGAACCTTCTTCATTAAAGCTAACTACTTTCCTTTCTCTCCCTTTAATTAGAATATTCCGCCTTTACTTTAAAGCGAGCGTCAAGGGCATTTCTCGATAGTCAAAAGCTAAAAGCCCTGTATCCCTTTGAAATAAGAAAGAAGGCCAATTGTAATATCCTTCCACATCTTATTCGGATGAGAGCTTATTAGAAAGTAGTTGGACTGGAATGGTTGACCGACTGAACCTTCCTCCTTTCCAGGACTCTGCTAAGTAAGAAAGATCATAATTCCAGAGGGTGCACCCTATCAATAGGTAATTCCCCCCTTTTGCCTAACTCATCTTTCTAGTTGCTATTCTTAGTGCTCTGTAGATAGTGTGTGAGGTTGATAGCAGAATACCCGCGCACGCGCATTGTCTTAGGTGATCCGAAAAATGGTGCTGCAGTGAAAGAAGAGCCAAAAGGAAGCGGTATTGGAACCGGAATTAGACCTGGTATGATTTGGTATTCCCGGTATTAAGATATTAGGAGTTTCAGCTAGAAGATGTTAGGACTTTCCTACGTGAGCTAAAAAGAAGCCTCGTTGCCCACCCGGTGCTTGAATAAGAAAAGTAGGGGGTCGGATAGACTTATGGAATAATAAGAAAAATGATTCCCATAGAAGAAGGCCTATTTAAGTTAAAGGCTTCATATACATAATATCTTAGTTGGAAAGCACGAACCATTCATTTCATATATTAGTAGGAGAATCAGTTGATTCAGTAGCTCGTGCAAAAGAAAGAATTCGGTGGCAAGGGACGTCTCTCTTTCTAGAAGTAAGCCAAGCCATCCATGATTCATAGCTAGGTCACAGGCTCTCCATCAAGCAAGTGAAGTGAGAGGGATTTTCTATTGGGCATTGCCTTCCCTTACTTACTAATGGGCAATCAATCAGTTCTTCTGATTCACGTGGCAAAGCTTGGACTTTAAGTTCTTGACAGGACGGATGGGAAGAGGTCGAGCGTAGCTGGTAGCTGTTGAAGTGGTAGAAGTGTTCGCTGTATTCGTGTCTAATGGCTTGTGAAATAGCCTCGCGTTTAAGGAATCTTTCTATTATTAAGTATAGGATGCTTTTTCATAGGCAGATGTGGGACTTGGCTTGGCTATAAGCCAGAACTCGGGGAATTGATATAAAGCAACGATAGGATGGAAGAAGAAAGCTACGGCAATCACTCTATTTTCCACGGGGTAAGAAAAATGAGAACAGACTAGTTCCTGAAATCCAACCTACGGCGTAAGCCGAAGCTACTAATCTCCAAATCTTTGGTTGAGTGGCATTCGCTTATGAGATTCTTGAATGACTTCAGAGATTCTTCACTCGCTTCCTCTCGTCTTTTAGTCGATCTTCTCGATTGCTCAACCGCTTATCCTTGAGGCTTTAACCTTTCCTTCTGCCCTTTGTCCCGAGATTGAATTCTTTTTCCCATCGGTCACTGAACCACCTTTTGTCATTTCACTACCTTGATCCTCCTCTCTTGATGAACTCGCAGCTGATTCAACTCAAGCAAAAACAGCTTGAACAAGAATAGTGGATTCAATAGCTGCGGTTAGGCCTTTAGACTCTTCCTACTGTCAAGCTACTACAGGCGCTACTCTCATAGCCATCTCTTTAGATCCTAGCCCTTTGAATCCCATCTGTCACGGGATCCTGAAAGAGGAGCAATTTGATCTTATCTTGTCCACCGAAGCTAATGATTTGTCTTGAGATCTTCTACCTTAACCGCGTATTTTCGGCATCCGGATTCTATGCATCTATCCTAACCCCCAAAATTCCTAATTCCGTCTATTGCTCTAGGGGTTCTTAGTGAGAGGAAAGAAGTTTGAGCTCCTTCCTTCCCACCTTGATAAGAAGACTGAACCTGGAAGGCTGTCTTCGGACCTATGGCGGCTTACCGCAAGTCTATGGTGAGGAAGAAGACCAAATAGCCTAAAAAAGTCTAGTCAGAGGGCCTTTTATTGAAAGAACTTGGGATTGAAGCAAGGGATGTCGTTAACCTGCCAAATGGCAATCAGTGATGCCTTTCTATCAACCGTTGACTCAGGTATACATTCCTATGTGTGCATTCATGCTTTTGCTTCCTGTCCGATAGTGCTGGCGGCACCTTGCTCTATCTTTCCCTGTGTACCATTTGGAACGTTCAAATCGAGAATGTCTGGAAAAGCCAAGTCTTAAGCATGACGCATGCCTTCCTCGGTCCTTCTCCTTGTTTTCGGTTAGGAAGAGGTTAGGTGTTAGGGCTTTCTTTCTCACAGTCCACTTCTTTCCCCGCCTTGCTTTTCATAGCCCTAGCTACGCTACCGTAACCAGTCGTTAGGCTTCCCATCAGATAGTTCAGTCTGGCGGCGGAGATAGACACTTTGGATTCGGCAAGCTACTCCGCTTTCACATGTTGATTATAGAAAGATGGTTACTACATTGATAAAGGCATACAAGTATTCAGTTATCCCAATTGTAATAGCCCACGGAGTGGTAATTCAGTGATCTTTAACCAATTGCGATTCCGCGCATCTGATCTTTCAGATCCTGGTATTCAAATGGTTTATTGGCGGGCTGAGACTACACAGGGGTAGAGGCCCATGCCAGTAGCACCAGTGCTTGCTATGAGGTAACTCGCCCCCGCCTTTGTACAATTAGAATCCTAGCACACGTCTTTTTGAACTATGAGAGCTGTTTGTATACTTGCGTAAGAGGCTTTTTCCGTGATTCCTGTTAGGGACTCGGGTGCCCTTATTTCATATCTTTTTAGGTATTGCCCCATAAGAAGAATCAGTAGGCTGGTCAAGTAGCCTTTTTGATGCATAAGATAAGCTGGAGGGCTTCTGCGCCCCAATCATTCTATTTTCGTTTGTGGAGGCCTTTTCAAGCTTCTTTCATTGAATTCAAAGATCGATGGCTGTGAAGCATGCTGGGAATGAGTTTCAACCAATGGAGGGGCACCCTTCCAGAAAGCATTTCCTAAATGCGAGAGGTTTGACAGATGACCGGCTCCATTGCATTCATTCATGGGTCTCCTATCTCTCGGTTATAAAGAAGAATTATGATACATGAAGTGTCTAAAGGAAAGATATGAATATGCCTCTCCGGTTCCTAAGGCGTAACCACGTGATCTTTAGGTCATCCGGTGGCGTGATTTTTATTGGTTTTTGATACATGTCTGGGTGGAGGTTCGATCTAATTGAAATATTCTATGACGGGATCCCCGGCTCATCGCAGTTGCTTCAGCCTCTCGCCTATATACATATATAAGTCGGCTTTGAAAAGCACTACATCCACATATTCGTATATGAACCTTAACGGCCTGAACTCTCCCGTTTGATCGAACTCTTAATCACTTGACTTTCTCTGGTAGGCTTCAAAGATTCTTCCTTATTAAAGCCGTTCTCCCATTCTTTAATACCTTCCAGTTCCGAATTCTCAGCTAAGACAGGAAGCCAAATCATCGCATAAGGGTCAAATACATGCATTGGATTTTCGTCCTTCTTATTCCGCGTGGATCAATACTCGACTTCTCTACAAACAAATAACATAGATCAATAGAATACCCATTCACAGGCACGGGATGACTTCCTATTAGTCCTAAGGTCGGCTGACTTTTCTTCATTTTTCATAATTGCTGAAATGAACATAACTGCTCCATCTTCTCCTTAATTTAAGGATTCCCCAAAAGAAAGGGGAAGCTTGAGCTCTCTGTATCATCAATCGACTGCAAAAGCGTAGATTCTTAGTCGAGATTCGAACTGTTCAACCGCGGCTTGGATAACGAGAAGGGGAATCTTTCACATTTATATAGACCCTAACTACTAGGAAAGCTCTACTTTATGCTAGTACTTGATCGATCGGTGAAGTCCTCTTATTTGTTTGAATAAGCCATCAATGCCGCACTTCCTGCTCTAACCGCGCCCAACCGCTACCAGCCATCAGAACAATCCGGACTTCGCTTGACTTCTTTGATGAACCTAAAGCAATAGAGCGTATACTGGTGTTTCACCTGAGGATTAGCCATTGCTGGTAAGGAATGATGAAAGCTATTGTCCGATTCATTCTGCATAAGCTATTAGCCGAAATGGGTCTCAAATGACAGTTTCCGTTTGATGATATTCCAACTCTTGCTTTTCCGTGCAGCTAAAGGTCGGGTGAGCGGTAAATCCCGTCGTTACTGGTTGGATGGGGCTCAATCGGCCGATCTCCGTTCCAATCCAAGGATCCGCCGCATCGATCATAATGAATTGCTTGTAGGATACTTAGGAGGGAAGACACTTTTTTTTAAGCTTTGTAAAGGGCGGCCCTGTTCTCTAGCGACTAGAAGGGGATCCATTTGGATGGCGGTGCATAGATCTAGACGCCTTATGAGAAGGAGAGTTCCCTTTATTCCATTTCATTGGCAACTGAAATAGATCTAAACGAATAGCCCAGAATAATGAGTTTGGCCTAACTCATTATCTGGAGGAAGGGCTTCCAAAAAGAATGGGAAGAAGCAAGCCTACTCTCCAACCATTGCCCCTGGGAAAAGGGGAGAAGGGATGCATTGTACTTTCTTTGGTGTTCATGTGCACAGCCGGAGCGACAGCCCAAATGTCCTACCGTGCCCGCTTCTAGTAGCCAGTAGGTATTCCCGGATCAGATAAGGCTTCGTTGTTTAGGATTCTGACAGTGAAGCTGCAAATAGAATAATATATATAGTAATAGGAAAAGGTAAGCAATGGCAGCTCGGGAGCTACTGAAACCGATGTGAGACCGGTAGCCTCCTTAGCTCGCGAACCGAATTGACCAATACCATTCGGGAATGGACAAGGATGGCAACACCACCGGGGGCCCCTCAAGGAAGAGGAGGGCTGGACCCGGTAATCGTACCAGATGCCCCGTTTAGCGTCCAACCCATCCTTCCAGGGATAAGACCCCCACCACCTACAGCAAATTAACCTCGGTCTTTCTCCTCCCATTGATACCCAGCCAGCACCACAATCGATTAATTTACAGGAGGTCATAAGTACAGCCTGACGGAGGATTGGGGCTATGCTTATCCCGAGGCAGCAGTAAACCATGGGGGACAACCTCTGGATACTAGGCTGACGATTGGAACCTTCAAAGGAGAAGGGCTAGAGAGCATAAAGTCAAGTCAAGTAGTTGAAACAGAGAATGGATTGAGGAAGCAGCGCCCAAGAAGCCTAGCCCTAGAAGGGCACTTTTTTTCGCTTTCATTCTGCAGCTCATAATCATATTCTGGGAAAGAAGGTTTCAAGAAAGAAGAAAGTCAGAGGGCGCCCACGTGGCGGGAAGCGAAACCACACAGCAGCCAAGACGGATTCAGATTAGGAAGTCTGCCATAGCTGTCTGCTGATCTACCATCTGGAAGGTCTGCTGTAGCTAGCCTAGAAGTTCTGGGCCCGGTTCAAGCCATCTTTACGGTCTCCGTTGCCTTGGCCGAGAACTAGTACTGGCTAACCTCTTCTGTTGAAGAGTAGTGTCCCTAGAATCTAAAAAACCTTTTAGCTACCTAACCTGCTGACATCCCGGCGAAGAGAGTAACAGTGCTAGCAGATCAGAAGTAAAGTCAGTCTTTGCGGGAGTCTTTTTTATTCTGTTCTTACAGAACCTGGATAAGGTGACTCCCACTCTAATATAGGACTAAAGCTGCTCCTAGGGCAAATCTGAGTAAGGACAAGGTTCTGCAATAAATGAACTACACCGCCAAATGAACTGCTTAAATCAAAGGCAGTCCTTCCCAAGAACTAACCAAAGCCCAAGAGTACTGAACCGTAGGCTTAGCTTCAGAGGCAAGCTTCAAGTTCTGGGGGGGCTCTCCCGCATCGGTGCAGCTAAGGAGGCTTACGAACTCGGTCCGAATATACGAAAATTGGAATTCCCCGAAGACCGAAAGTCGCCAAGGCTGTGATGAGAAGACTTCCTCCCAAACTCCTAGGGCGGGTTGCAGAACACAGGGAAGAAAGATAGACGACCTGGCTGATACAATAGGTGGGTTGACGACGATGCCAGACCAGTACTCGTGGGCTCGCGTTACACCACGCTAGGAGAGCAAGACAACATCTCGAGAGTGCCTTAAATGGCAACGACTAGGGTCCAGCCAATGCCAACTACATTGCTTGCATTCCTTGCTTATGTAACGTTGAAAGCCCTGGTTGGTGGTGTCTCCATTTATACCTCCTACTGAATATTTCCGTGAAGAAAGGCATTCAACACGTCAAACTGGTTGATAGATAGGCTATACAATAGAAGTGGCTGCTATAGATAGAATATAGTCAAAAAGTAAGATTGGCTACGGGAGCAAAGGTCCCCTCATAGTCTATTCCAGACTCCTGAGTCAATCCCTGAGCAAGCAAGCGGGTAATGGCGTAACTAGGTTGGGTTGAGCGGCTTCTTCCTTTGTTTTTTCTTGTATTTTTTATGTTTAACACATGAAAGTTCATGTCCTCCCAGAACCCATGGGGATTTTAGCCTAGAAGACGGCCAAAGCCAAGGATGGAAAAGGTGGAAGCCAATCCCACCCACCTCGGTGCTTAAAGAATTCACTATCTATGGGATAGGACCCCTGGGGCGCTAACTATATTAGCTCGTCTGGATGGGATCCCATAATAGCTTGGTGAAAGTCTGCTCTTGAAGTCTCGCTAACTCTTCTATCAGTGCCACAAGCAAGTAAGGAAGGATTTAGATAAAGTAAGGAAGATCGCTAACTATTCCTTTCCTTACCGGCTTCTTATAACAAACAAATAGACCACGCCAGGGACAGGCTCATGAAATTCATCTTTTCCTCGTCTTTCCCTCCGGGAGCCCTAGGTAAACAAAGCCATTTCTTTTTTCACTCTTGGTTCTCGTACCTCGGGAATATTGGCCCGGGTAAGCAGATCCTAGCTTCTGAGTAGGTTCAACTATTGAATTTCTTCCTCGCGCAACTAAAGCAAGTTCATCGTCTCCTTCAACTGGTGGAATTGGTGGTCATCGAATAGAGTTAGGCAGGAGACCTCCGCTTCTTCTCCTTCATCAATAGGCCAGTTAAGCCTTCTTTCCTCATCCTCTCCTCGGCTTAAGCAAGCCAACTAAGGATCCCTCCGGGGTCCGTCTATTAATCAAAGAAGATAGATATCGCCTTGCTTGTTCACCGAACGATTGATTCCTCCGCTTAAGTAAGGATCTACCTTCTAAGCTTTGGGATCGCTACGCCGCTTTAGTCGTCTTCGTATGAAGAAGACATCTTTAGAGAGTGAATGAGATAGTTCGTATGAGGTCAAGCGGATACTCTTTATATAGGGACCTCATTATGCTCGACCGTAACGTAAGGGGGAGGATGGACTGGTTCGTCAGAATAAGATAGCTGAGTACATACTTTGACTCAGGACCAGGAAAGAAAAGATAGGAAACCTCGAGCAACGGGAGAGGGTATGGAGCTCGTTCACTCGTTAAAAGAATCCGTTGCAACAAGTATGAACGTATGTTGCTTGATGGTGGCTTACCAATCAGATCCACTGCCTATCCACGAAATGGCCTAGGTTTGACTTCCCTAGAACAGCAGGAACACGAGAAATGGATCCATTTCATTCAACTAGTTCAAATAGAGCTTATTCTAGCCTTTGAAAGCAGTCCCATCGTCTAGTCTGAAGCTCGAAAAAAAAAGAGAAGGGCAGGAGACTTTATTCAATGAATGTGTAATGATTTCCAAGGACAATGACTCGTGTGGTACCTCAAATAGGGGTGTCCTAATCTTCTATCCCCCAGGCGAAAAAGAATGGAAATGGACTTGGATTGAGCTGTCCCTATCTTTTTTAAAATAGACTTTTCCCTAACCCTAACCTCAAAGTGGCACAATTCCCTCTGATGAGTAGCAGGATGTTGAGGTCCGAAATCGATTCCTGACATGAAGCGAAAAATGGACCGTCGACTACGAGACTCAATTTGTCGAGAGGAGGTGCGTACCCATGATTTATCCTACTCTTTCTCAGATGACAATTAACATCTCCGAGGTTCTGTAAGAAAGGAACGAGATAACAAGAAGTGACGGAAGCCCGACTTAAGCACAGAATCGGACGCTGGTGCTATCGTATATTCATATCTCACGCAAGTGTGCAAATCCGGTAATCGAGCTAAAAATGTGGAGTAGTGGCATAAAGGAGTTGAAATGTCTTGCTCTTGCCATTGTGAATGTGCAGTTCCTTCTTCTTTGACTTCTTTGCCTTATGCTGCTCCTTGCACTAAATCTCGTATGATACAGAACTTTATATGCCCATTGCATTGGGCCCTATCATCGCTCGCAAGCTCTGTCCCGTTCCTTGCTTCTTCGGTTTCGCCCTTTTGCGCACCCTTCGCTTTAAGCAACAGCTCTTCTTATCGTTTCTTTCACCCATCGGTGACTGAGACTTGTATGCCAATCGAATGCCCTATTAGAATTCATAGACGAAATGAATAAAAAACGACTTCTTAGCCCGGAGAGGAATTCCATTCATTCTTTTCTTCTCGAAACCCCATCGGTAAGACATATTGTTCGTCTATCTTTGCTTAGCCCCCTAACTTTTCTTGCTTCTTTTGCTGCTCTAGGAAGTGAGTAAGGTTGGCACCCTATGAAAGTCTTTCAAAAAGCCTCTTAAGGCAAAGCACTAGAAATTGTTCTCTGATAGTTCCCATCGGTACTATGTCTATCGTAAGATATAGCCACTAGAATCACTTCAATAAGTAAGAAAATGACTTGCTTCGGAAGGGTAGGGCACATCGGAGATATATGTCCGTAAAGAACAGCGACATCGCCGGTGCCCAACTCCGGTGAGAATGCACAAGACAATCCGACCGTTACTGAACCAAGAGTAAGGTCTAGTGAAATTACAACGGTCTCTGAACGGGCCTTACAAAGTACTGTCCCATCAGAGGTGGGCCTCATTGAGGGCAACTATGGACCTAGGCTCTTCTCGCCTAAGAGAAAAGAAAGAGAAGACGGTCATAAGAAGCCCAACTCCACTCTAATATAGAAGGTGCTAAAAATGGATTCCAGGCCCTTGCTACTGAAGAGGAAACAGCTTACCATTTCTTTCCTAGCTTACGAACTCTATTGCTTGACCGATGGCTACTCTAAGAAGGAAGACGAAGACAGGTCAGTATTTAGAGTTGATCCTTTCCTTAGAGTTTTCTATTTCTCCAGTTATGCTGCCCGGTTTAGCTACATATGATTATGTTGGTGGTGGAGGAGGAGATGGAATTAGATTATAGATAGTCTCATTTTTCCCGACCCGAGCTACCCGTGCATCAGCAGAAGCACGAGTTTCCTGAGGTCCGAAGAATCATAAAGCGGACAAAACAGAACGTATGGGATTTCCCTTTCTTGTCCCTATTCTGGGCGAGAAGTGCCATTTATCGTATCGAGAAGTAGTGGACTCTTTCCGAACGAGAGGACGAAGATCATAAGAAAGCATAGTAACCCGGATGGAACTGATGCGAACATAATCTTAATAGTCCGGAACGAGCAGGAACTCCCCCCAATGGGGCCGGACGTGTGCTACCCCCCTTTTTCACTACAGAAAGCAGTCCTGACACTCACGCATAGGGGATAGGGCAGCTAGGTAGGGAGTCATCAATCTAAGCCCTTGCCCTATTGATTGAGTCAGTTCTTGACCTCGGAAAGAAGACTTCCATTCTTTTAAGAAAGACTGACGTCGTGGAAGCGGCAAGGAGCTAATCAAGATCGGTCAACAACCAACCTAGCCTTGATGGGAGAATTTCAAGATGAAATAAGATCAGATATCTGTACCGCCTATCATCGTTCGGTACCAGAAAAGGAGTCGACGAGTCTATGCCAATGCCAAGAGAAAGTCGATATGGCGAACCGTCATGTTCAGACCGAGCAGACATAGTGGTTGTGCACGCGAGGCAGAAGGAATGCCATCCAGCGTTCACTGTTGGCGAAAAAGCACAGAGTTTAGATCAAATACGGGATCCCCAACCAAACCAAAGAGAGTCCCATCACCGGAAAAGGGAGACTATCAAAGAACAAAGAAAGAAGTCTCCATAAATGCAAGATAGATCAAAGGTTTCGAAGAAAAGCCGTGTAACGGAATAGAAAGAGCACCGTCTGTACCTTCAATGGAGTACCTCGGAATGAGCGGATCTCAAGCTATAGCGAATCAAGTACTACAATCAAAGAAGGAGTTCGATATCCGTCAAAATAGAAGAGAGAAAGTTTAGAACAAGGCATCAATATCCATCCTTCCAAAGCCTTCTACAGATGGAATTCCTTTCTCGAGGAGGTAGCATAGCAATTGATGCAGAAAGGAGGGACCTGTGCCATTGGAATTTCTACCTTCATTTAATTGGCCACCGTAGAGGCCTTAAAGGCAAGAGAAATAGTCCTCATTAAGCAACCCCCGCTAAAAGGAGAAAATACGTATTGAACGTGGCCCCCCTGTAGAAAAATACTGACGCATATTCTAAGTCGGATAAATCCCCACAAAAAGTAGGCCAAAAAGTGCTACAAAAAGATAGGTTTTGAGGTCTTTTTCGACTAGTTATCGAGTGAAAATCCTTTGAGGTAAAAAAGTGTGACAAAGCGATAGGGACCACTGTCGTAGACTACAGATCTGGACCAAGAGTAGGTCACAGGTCACTGTCCTAAGTAGATCGTGGAAGGGAAGTCTTTTTCTCTCACTCGGGTCACTATTCAAGCTCGAAAACCTAGGCTTACAGCTAGTTCTTTCCAAAAGCCGTATCCGCAATAAAAGCAGGAAACGGGGACTACGAATTGGCTTCCTCTACCAATCCTCAAAATTGTTGATTAACTGGCAACTGCAGTAGCAGATTCTTATTCACCTATTTCGCACAATTGTTCTTGGAGTGAGGTTTGCTCTTTTTTTGAGTAAACCGAACGAGGGTCTTCCACCAGTTCCTATGGCGTAGGCCCGGGGTTGGGAAGGAGTTTGTTACAGCAGCTGTTCCCGTCTTTGGTTCCCGATCTACCCCTCCCTTGGAGTCTGGACCAGACTTGAAGAATAAATAGATTCATAGACAGCTCCTGCAATAGGAACTGGAAGATTGCTATAGGAGAGCTACTGTTTCCGACGAGATCGACTCTCCCAAACTTCCACGTCTTATCGGAGATTTACCTGCTACTCTACTACGTCCTTTGTTAACAGATCGATCTAATCCTTTTTGAGAGACTTGTTTAGGATGACAACTGCTAATAGCTATTCTTTCTTTTGCTTTTCTTCTTGATGTTCTTTCACCTGGCCGAACCAATACTTATAAGATAGATACTAGGCTGACTTTCGTTTGACTAAGTAGTTTGCTTTCATTCCTTGAATCCGAAAGCCGTAGCCTTGAGATGTCAACCCAAAAGCAAGAAATGAAGGTTTGGGACGTAGCCTTTCTTTAACCAACAAAGCCATTGAACGAAGAACCGGGCGAAGCATAGGGTTGAAGAGAAGAACCTTTAGCCGAAGTAAAGCCATTTCACGTAGCCTTACCTGGCTTGGCGAAGAACTCCCACTTTCTCGTTGAGGCTCTCTTCGATGCTAGCAACCGCCTTTGACCCTTTTCTGCACTTCTTTCTATTTCCTTACTTGATAGCTGAAGGAGGGGGAGACTTGACCTTTACTTAGAGAGGGGTTTTCACCTTCCGTGCTCGTAGGTTGACTCCCCTATGCATCCGGTCTCACAAAGGTGCACTTCCCTTATGCATCCATAGCTTCACTAATGTGAATAGGTTATATAGAAGGGTGGGTTTCTGGTTCAACTATTCAATTAATCAAGTGACTCGCCTAAAGAAGCCAAGTAGGTATATTCGATTGTCAAGTATCTACTGTCGCTCGCTCTCCGCTTACAGTCCAGTACCAAGGTGAAAGTCTTCCTTTGATTCGCTTCAAGGAGAGGGCATTCGAACCTCAGTCTCCAGGTCATCTAGATACTAGCTTTCTCGCTTCAAACTTTCTATCCCCGGAGGGAGTTACTGATTAACGTCCGACAACTGCTTCTTCTATCAAACCCGATGAAATCTTTCTCGATCTAGAGTTCCTCGGCTTATAAGTAAGGGCTGCTCTCTGATTTGATTCACTTAGCCTACTCTTTTCTAACTTTAGGAGTTCTTTGCGTGGGGCAGAGGGGTTTTAACCAATTCGAAGTGAGCCAGCCTTCCTTGCCTTTCTTGATAGATAGGATTGAGTCCTTTCAGCTACGCAGATTAATGGTCTTCATCCCCGAACTAATAGAACAGATGGGCACTTCCTGGTTGATAGCATTCCCCTTTGAGAGGACTTTTTGACCGCTAGGTTTTATAGGTAGACTGATGAAGTCACAAAGGCAGAATTCTAAAAAGTCGGATACCTCATAAGATAAGGCTTTGGCATGAGTTAGGGGGAGACTCTGTGCCGGTTCACTGGTGGGTAAGAAGGCTGGATGAAAACGAAGTTGCTAGAATGTCGGAAGGCCCCTTTTAATTAATAGAGGGAGGTCTATCAGGCCTCTGGTTTACTTGACAGGTTCAATCTAGGTGCCCTTTTTTCTCTTATGTTTTAGGCTTAGAACAAGAATCTTAGGCTAACTCATAGTAGTTCCTAGCCTCACAACAGTATCCGACTAATCGCATTCAGGCGCAATGTCGTATGTGATGACAACTCTCTTTTCTCAGCACCCTTTGACTCCCCCATATTTTGACCATTACATTTTACATAGATAAGGTTGGAAGCCCAAATTCTTTTGGAGATAAAGAAATGGAATTCGTACTAAGGCTTTACACATTATGACTTCCTTCCTTCTTCCTTCTCATAAAAGCTTAAACCTCACTGAAAGGAAAGCTAAAGGTAAACTCAAAAGAAAGAAAAGTGACGTATAACTAAGACTATAGTCCTATATGTCTAAAAGAATTGATTGATTTCGGTTTGGTTGAAGCACAACAGACTAGTTAGGTAAGACTAAGCTAAAGTCAAGCCTTCACCTGTCATCTCTTGGTGAGACTTTGTATTTTGAAAAGACTGAAGGAAATGGGATTCGAAGGCATGCATGTCGATTTCTCAAAGCCTTCCCTATATGCTTAAGCCCTTTCTCTATTCCGCCCAGGCTATTTCATTTAGGTAGACTACCCTTCCTTTTCTATTATATTAACAAGATGAATGTTAATGTAAGGTCTGATTTTATGAAGTGCTCTATCCGTGTAAGGTCACCAATTCCACCTTCAAGGTCAAGTTCGAATGGGTAAGAATCTTCCTCAAATCTTTTAGTAGAAAACTGAAGGTCAAACTTTCTCTCTTTCTCTCCTAACAAAGAAGAGGGGAGTTCTGGCTTTTTTCAGAAGTCATAAAGTAGCTTCCGAAGAATGTATAAATGTAGTCTGGTCTCCCTACTCTTATAAGTATAAGTAAATTCCGCCCTTTTCCGCAAGAGATTGCTCTCGTACGCCTTCAAGAAATAGGGCCGCCTTTTCCTTGTTGTTCCGATTCTACTTCCGCGAATAACTCTTTCAATTCTCTATAATTGAATTCGTGACCCATGTTTTTGTTTACTCAAGTCAAGATGAGATTTGCTTTTCTTAAGATCTTTCTCAAAGCCATGATTCTATTCATATGATTGTCCGACAAAAGTCTCAATGATCATTCTCTTTTTTATTGTATTTAAAAAGTGTAGGTTACTCTGTACAATCTTTATATCTGGGGCACCTAAATGTGCCTTAATCTTAAAGGGGACGAGAACCCTAGACCTAGTAGATCCTTTCGAGCGCACGGCGTACCGAAAGCCATTATCAACTTTGTGACGGGGTCGACCATGGATTCACTAAGAAGATGAAATAGCTATCATAAAAATAGCTTTCAAAAGCCGTCTTTCGCCTAAAATTCGCTATAATAGCGCGATATAAGCCCTAAACTCGCACTCGCGGACGTACTTTTCTCTCAGAAGCTAGCATAGCGAAAAGATGCTGACATTCAACCTCAAATCGACATTCGCGATCCCCCTTTCTCTTCCCATGAGCCCTTCAGTGACTCCCACTTTCTGCTTGTTCAAGGGATAAGGTAAAGCTAAGAGTAAAGAACGAGAGAAAGCCTGAATTAATAAGGAGCAGACCCATAAAAGAGCGGCGGCTTCCCAATCCTATTGAACGTATGCTTTCCTCGGTTAATGTATCCAATTACAAAGCCAGTCCCTAAGTCTTCAATTAAAGGGAAAGAAGGTCATCTTCCGGAGCCAAGCCTTCTTCAAGGTTGTGACTCGCTTTCTAAATAAAGTAAGATATTCCATTCTTTGTCAGAGTGGCTTAAAACGAATCTGAAGACTAATGAGAAATCCCTTATGATTGAAGGAGCATCGGATGGCTTTTACACGGGCCTGTCATTTCGTTGATTTTTTAGGCCAGAACTTTGAATATTATATATACCTATTACATAAGCCAAGTCCTTTTTCTGTCTTCTTCATTTGGTTCCCCCCTTCCTCATAGGTCTACGGTTGGGTACTAACTTCAACTCACTCGTGAGCGGAGCATTCGAACAACCTCATCGACTTAAACCTTTTGCCTAACTCCAGCCAGTTAGAACTCCAGAATAGGCAAAAGACGTTCATTTCTCCAGTCTCGTGGTGAGTTCCTTTGAGTGCTTTAAGTACTGCCCTAGGGGACTAGCTTTAATGGTTTAAAGGAGGCGGCGAGATTACTTATAGGAGCCGGTTGACAAATGCAGGTAGAACATCTTGATCCACTCCTTCAAAAGACGAGAAAGACTAGCTTTACTTGAATTGATAGAAGAGGCGAGACAGAGGTGCGATAGTTTTCTTCCTCGAAAAGAGAACTTGTGCTGCTAGTCTCAAGGTTTATCCAGATCGGAAATCCATCCATGCTCCGCTTTCTTTCGTTCCGCTAATTCCATTGTTTTGGCTTTGGGGCGGTAGGTGCTCTAACTCCAACAAAAATGGTTTGTTTGATGTGGTTCACCAAATTCTCACTTCCCCATTAATATGACGAATAACGATCAAACATAGCAAATTCACGCAATAAGATGAAAAAGCAGAGGCTGGGCTTAGTAGCAGAGTTGCTGAGCGGAGTACTTGAGGAAGCAAAACGTAAGGCAGGTCGAAGATGATTCTTTTCTTTAGGTAGGCGCTTTCCAACTTCTTCAATAACGTCTATTGCTAAGACTGCGTATTCAACAGCTGTTACACCAACAACTAAACTCTCTTTCACTCATTCAAGGCCTCTTTCAAGCTTCCTTACAGGCGCAAAGGTAGAGACAGTCCGATCTAGCCAGTGAGCAGCATGTCCGCTTTCGATTCAATGTCTTTCTTCACACCCGGAAAACTCTGCAACGGAATGCAGCTCTTTCTGAGAGATAGCTGTGTTAGCTAGGGCACCCACCTGATCAGGGTTTCCATCCGGAAGGAAATTTCATTTTGTGGTCTCGTATATAAGAGAACGCTTGCTTTTAGGAGTGATCTTTCCCTCTTTCTTTCTCAAGACATACCTAACCCATCTTTGAAAGAATATCTGAAGTCTGAGCTACCAGACTGTTTACCTTTGCTAGCACCTTTCGGTGGTTACACACTCGAGGCTTTCCGACTGAAAGGACCAACATCGCGCCTCATTGGAAGAGAAGTCTCTCCTAATGCCAACCTTCCTTTCTTTGTCAGGAGCAATTTGGTTTTGTCAAGGGAAGACATATTCATGAGTGTATGGCTCTGGCTCAGTAGTTGGCTGCTGATTTGCCCAAAAACACTTTTTCTTTAAAGGGAATATTCTTTTAAAGGTTGCCAAACCAACCCTAAGGCCTATGATAGGCTTGAGTTGCCTTTCCTTCTAGCTGTCATGGCCAAAGACGGTTTCTCTCCCAAATGGTGTTCTCTTGTAGAGGCTTGTCTTGCAAACTGTTGGTATTCTATTGCTTTTTTGGGAGGATTGAATGGCTATTTTCAGTCTTTCGTGTTAAATGCACATCGAACGGGACAGCTCAAATAGAAAACTAAGCATAGATAGCTTTCCTGCAGTTCCTTGGTACGGAGTCTTATCTGTCTTTTCCACACAGCTCTATGACCGCGGGTTTAGCGATGGTCCGGTAGTGGGGGGAGAAATAGATAGACCCTTTCTCTCAGCTGGTTCTGATCGGCTGGCAGATTCCAGGTCCCAGATAGTCTGCATGTTACGTTGTGTTCGTTGTTGCCGCATTTCCCGAATCTTTATTCTGGTGTTAGACCTCTTTCGGGTAATCCTTTGAGACCATGCCTAGCCTGTCACTTTGCTACCTCTTTTCCTTTCCCTTCGGATTGTAGGGATTCTTGTTCTTGGGCTAGGTAGAGAGGACTCAATATCTTCTTTTAGCGTATGTGAGAAGAGTGGGCAGCAAAAGTCAACTGAACCAGAGTACGTTGATTTGGATTTTGAGTGCTTCTATGGGAAGAGTCTTTATTCTTGATAGGACTTGGTCTTGATCATTTTTTGGATATTGGTATGTATCTGGATCAACGTACTCTACTGAAGCAACTGGATCACAATGGTGTAAACTACTGCTTCTTCAACGCATGCATTAGTGACTCAAGAATGGATTTCAAACCCCCGGCGCAAGCTCGGTGAAGCCAAGCGAGACCGAACGACACAGGAGCGGGATTTCCATTCTCATCGACGAAGGTTCTGCAAGAAAAGAAGCCATTGAGGATCGTCAACCTTGCAATGTAGCCATGCCCCGTCTATCTTTATATAGAAATGCGTAGATTCCGTTGCAAGAAGAAAAAGAAGAAGCTCGACATACGAGATCAGGTTTTATCCCCTTTTGAAAGGGATAAAGCATCTCGACTCGGGAACAGAGATGATTGACGAGTGAGAGATTGAAAGCAAAGAAGGAAAGCCCTTCTTAGGCGTTAGTAATGCAGGTACAGCACAAGGGCCGCGTCAGTGGCTCTCGCGAATCAAAGAAGCTCCTTTCGAACCAACTCCACCCCCTTTTCGTATATCAGACGGGCGCCTCAGCTCTTCATGCTCCGCTGGGCTCATTCTATATGCTGCCTGGTTAGGTAGCGTGGAACCGGGGATTAGGTCAATTTGGTGTTTGATGTCCCTAATTGGAGGGAATCCTTCCGGCAACTCCTTCGGCGTGATGTCTTCAAACTCCTGTAGAACCTCTCCGATTCGTCCAGGAAGCGGGGGGTACGTCATCTTTTGCCACCAACGCATAGGCTCCATGTTGTCGCCCCTCAGCCTGTCTTTGTTGCACAACCTCCATTTCCATACCTCGACCTCATCATCAGACTCTGAGTCCAAGTCTTGCCCAGGTGCATGAGTTTCCCTAAGGCATGTTAATGATTGGCCTGCTGTAACCCTAGAAGCATAGGCTGCTGTCCTATACTGCTGCATCGTAAGACACTCGTAAGGGCTAAGTTGATCAGTTACTATCGGTAGGGACGGGAGAGAACCATAGACGAGCAACTACTAATGTGTTTTGTTGCGAAATTTCTTGTTCTAACTTGCTTCTAGAGCTTTTGAATAACCAATGTCAGACTACTTTTCAATATACGTCGTAGGTAGTATAAATAAGAAATTTACTATCACTCGTATCAAGAGTCAAAAAATGTATTACTACTTTTGTTGCACAACCTTTCCATAGTTCTAAGGTCTCTTCGCTGACTTTGGTTGGCAAATCATCACCATACTCCCGTCTTTGTGCTTAAAGTGTCTTAGACCTAGAGGGACTCGCTTTCGACCCATCTTGAGTGGGAAAGTCCCTCTTCTTCTTATGAATGAAAGCGAATGAACTCTTAGCCTATTGTTTTCACGATATACTACCATGTTAGCAGTATGTTTTAAGATACCTTACATGACTGAAAGCTAAGGAAGGCTCTCCTGCCCTTCTATCTTAAGAGTGACTATGCCATTCTTATCTCCTTATTAAGGTAAGGGTGTTGACGAGGTTCTGCAAGAATGGATAACGACTGAAAGGTTTTTGACCACCTCTTTTAATGGGCCTTTTTGGAACTTCTTTTAGAAAGAAGAAGAGAGCCAATGCGTTTTAGAAAGGGGATATATAGCTGCTCTCATGGAAGCATTGATTTGAGCTTGGTCCTTTTTAAGGGTGTTAGTGGCGAATGCTTCTTGATAGTCATAGGTCTGGTTGATAATCAAAGACGGGAGAGCCAGCCCCTATTATAATGGAATGGAAGGGCTTCCATTTTGAATGGGTTCGGTATTCGAGGTTGGTCTTTATCCGATTTATGGTATTTCTGGCTTATAAGGCTTATCGGTATGGTACTAGCCGAAGCAAAGACCAACCCTATAATCTTTCTAACTCTTAACTCCTAACTCTATAAGCAAGGGGACGTAGGGTTGTTGCTATATATTATGTAAGCAAGCAGGGCTAGTGACCGATCAACTGTAAGGCCAAAGCAGAACTCATAACTTATTGAAGACAGGAAAGAAAGGGGGAGCTTGCGACCTGTGGATAGAACAGAAAGGCTTATCTGTAGACCACAGCAACTATAACAAAGAACTCGGAGGGTTGACTTATACCTCGCACTAAGAAGAGCTAGTGATAGAGATAAGGTACTCTTAGAACCACCAACATCGAAGGACGGAATGAAAGATTGATAGCTTAAGTAGCCTGAGACTGAAAGAGGTAGGGCTAAACGTCAGTGAATGAAGATGCTGAGCCTTCGAATGGGGACCTTTCTCCCAAAAATCCAGCCTTTATAGAAATAGTAACCGGGTCGATCCTATCTCATGTCTTACCGCTGGCTGCTATTTCCATCATTGACTCGGTGATCCCCCTTAGGGAGAGAAGCATCGATTGAGTGGGAACAGAAACGATTGTGAGCGAGAAGCAGCCTATCTACCTATTAACAACCTTCTGCGGATCTAGAAATAGCTGGATCTCCCCTTCTGAATTGCGAGAACCTGATCAAGCCTACTTCTCCGCCTATGGGTGGGTTGGTGGGAAATAGCATTTATGCACTCATCAGAAATCGGGAATTTGCAAGAGCTAGTTCGGGTCGGAGGCGCTGAGTGCCGGGCAGAAGGTTACCCTACTGCTTTGCTTACCCCGTAGTCGAATAGTAGGGTTGCGGGGCTTTCCTCTATAATGCGGGGTTGGCTTTCTTTGGGGAGCACTCGTCAATCTAAGGCCCCGTTTCGCGTGTTTCCGGTTGGGGCCCCTATTTCCAGAAGGGCGGCGCTTAGTCAAAGGCGATCGACTGGCTGAACCTACCCGAAATGAAGTAAGATACACTCTCTCCGGCTTCAACCTATAATGATTGGTTCCTGCCCCTATTGAGTAGGGAGCGCCTTCTCTAGCAACCCACTGACGGAAAGCTTCACTATTTAAGGCCGGCCTCTATTGAATAATAGGAAGAGTGTGGGCACAACCCCTATATTATATGGTCGATGGATGATCTGCTTCCCTTTCGCCATAGAGGCGGGCGGGCTGTTGATGGTAATTCGATTCATTCAAACAGAACCTGGCGAATCCTGTAAAATGGAGCATTTGTGGGGGCATTCAAGCTACGGAGACAATGAAGATAGGGCTATTGAGAGGCGAGCTATGAAAAGTGACATTCGCGACTCTTACCCGAGGGCACCTTTCCAGTAGGCCTTCTAAATTGGTAAAAGTAATAACGAATTGTAATAACGAGGAATAGGTTGGCTTTGGAGAGAATTCCTAATCGACTCATCTCCCCTCAACCTTTTACTTAGGGTATGAGAGGTAAAACCCCAATTCAACCCGATGATGGAGAAGCTTTCAAAGGTGAATCAGCACCCTCCTGAACTTCGACATCTGGATTGGGTAATTTATCCAATCATGATTTCACACCCCCCATTTTGAAGCACCTTCTGTTGGTCCGTAGAGGAAGAAATAAGAAAGGCCGGCTATTAGAAGAAAGCTGCCTTTTGAGCCCAACTGGTTCCCGAAATCTCTCCATTCAAAGGAGGCGGCGGTACCTGCCTAAATAGAGCCGGTAGTACTAGTGGAAATTCCCCTCGAAAGGTTGGTTCTCTCTATCGGAGGGGAATAGCCTCTTTCTCACTTTCTGCAAGTGCTTCTCCCCATCTTTCATTTGGCTTAGTAAGAGGAAAAGGAGGAGAATCAGAGCTGCTTCTTAGGTATGAGTAGGACTTCTAGGTAAAGGGGAATTCAGCGGCATTTAAGCAATGGTAAACGACTTCCAGGTGGATACTACACTCCCAAAGAAGGTTGACTCACTTATACAAGGAAGGATGCACTTCTCACCTAGTCTTGACCATGTCCAGCTGAGACAAGATCGGGTGCTTCTTAAGCTCACTCATGGCCAGGGACAGGTGCGGCAGTGACAATAAAGACATAGGTACCGAACCCCGCTTTCAAAACAAGCTTTTCCAAGATATGGAATAGCCCAAAGCCAACCCAGACCACCTTACTCAATTAGCTATTTTCTTAATCACAGAATCTCTTGGTCCCCTCCTATCCTTGGGGGTCTCAAAGTCAATGTGGAAATTCGGTCCCGATGCGAATCGTCCACCTCCCAAAGAGCACTTTGTATATCAAGCGTCACTTTCCGTAGCTGGCCCGTCTGCCTTCTCGTCATCAAGCGTTTTGGGTCGCAAGCGTAGAACTCCTATTCGTGAGCTGTATCGAATCCTTATCTCATGCATCGGAAATGGATCATGTATATAACTTCTTCCCCTTGGTGGGGGATTCATCTTTCTTTTCTGCGAACCGACTACACTGGCATACCGAGACCCTCAACTGGCAACAACTATACGATACGAAAGACGTAACCGAAAAGCAGCTAGCAGTAGGTTATGCAAGAAAGAAAGAGCATCTATGGGAGTCACAGTAGCAGTAGCATGGGAACTGGTGAAAGCAGCAAGCACCCTGCCCCCAAACCTATCATAGGGCGGTATCTCAGGGCTTCCGGGACTTTAAGGTCTTTAACCAGTGCCTCCTGGGGATGAGATTGCTTGATAGGCCTGAGACTCTGTGTGCCAAAGTGCTAAAAGAAAAGTACTTCCCGGGACCTCTTCACTGCAAGACTCACCAGAAGGCCTTCCTTAACTGAACCTGGAGGAGTCTTTTCTATGGGAAAGATGTCCTCCAACACGGGCTAATCTGGAGAGTGGGTGATGGGAAGTCCATTAATATCTGGACTGACAAGTGGTTGCCCAGAGGACCTTCACACAGGGCTTTTGGCAAAGTCAAATCTAAATCACCACATGAGGAAATCCAGAGCATCTTTAGTGTAGAGGGAAGAAAGCATTCTGGCACCAACCGTCCCTGTATCTTTGGACAGCCACCTATATCCAATTCTTTAAGTGAAATAAATTGATTTAAACCTCCTTGTGGCAAGTCCATCAGCTCTTCGCAATCACCAATGGTCAGTTTTTCCAATTTGGGTTTAGCGAAAATTCATTTTTTATCTGTCTCTCTATTTCTTCTCAAGATAGGCGTTGGCCCGACTTATAGCACTTTGAAGCCTACCCTTCTTTACAAGGATGGACACGATCCCAAAAGAAGGGTAGTCTGAACGTGGCAATACGGAGCTCATCTCTTTGTTGTTAGCGGTATAGCTTGAGATACCAAAGAGTGAGGACTGGTTACGGCAAAGACGTCCGATCAGCCCTCAACTGACCACTTTGCTGAATCAAAGAAGCCTTGGGGCAGTGCTATTTGCAACACGGAATTGGAAGTTTTGAACGAGCAGTCAAGCTCGTGTCATATTAGACTTGTCATTGTATTCGTTCACTCAAGTTGAACGGAACCCTGATCTATTACTAGAATATGCGTTATCTCTCGTCATACCTCCTCAGGTAACCTCAAATGAGGTTCTGCAAGAAAAAGGAGCCAACAAGGAATGTGATCTTAGGCCCACGGGAAAACGTTTGCAGATGCGATCATGAATCGAACCAGATCAAAACATTCAACTGTCGACGGACAAAGCCGGAACGTCAACCGCAAACGAAGGATGGCCTGGCCCCGGTTCCCAGGGTTAGAGTATTCCCTATTATGAGCCTACTCAGATCAGAACTTAATTAGTTTCTTTTCTTTTGCCTATCGGCCGGCTTTAAGCAACCTTCGCATTTTCTGCTGAGATCCCAAGTCTCCAAGTGGGCCCTCTTGGCCACTCACGACCTTGGCTTTTTAGAGAATCCCGCTCCTGTGTCGTAGGACTTGTAGCTTGGCAGTCTACCGGGTGGGTTTGTTTCTCTTTCCAGTTTCGAGTGTCTTCTTGGATAGTTATAGCGGCCCATAGGCGCGAGATGTACCTTGTGGGGGGGCGGCGGTCCCTTGGACATAGTCCTTTTAGGCAGTGGCCGTTTAGTCCATGGTCCATTGGATGGTCGGTGCAAGGCCAGAAATTTGAACACATTGATTCCGCTCGTTCCCGTCCTTCGCTTCAGGGCCTGTCCCTCGGTGTGGTCAGTACTCTATACTGTCGGGCAGCGAAGCTTACACTTGTTCACTAATTATGACGGTTCACCAGGGCCTCTTTCCTCCTCCCTTTTCTGCTCACTCGTAGGGGTCTGGGCCCCCACAAAGGGGGAGGGAGTCGACTGAACATCTCAGCCATTGGCGGGAATTTCGCCCACATCCGATCCCCAATTCTTGTTCACCCCGGATGATCGTGTTGAGTGAATTGTGACCTCGTACGATCGTATCGGGTGAGCAACAGCCGCTTCATCACAGTACTGACTTATGGGCTAACGGGTCACACTTTGGCCAAGTATCCTACAAAGAGACTCCCGAAAGCCAGAAGTATTAAAGGAATGGCCATAGGAATGGGCGCATCATGACATCGTAAGATGTCTCGCCCGAATGAATTAG
>JAOTRH010000026.1:8541708-8568981 GCA_034768845.1 Heliamphora exappendiculata | reverse complement strand
CCCCCAAAAAAATCCCACGAAATTGTACTCTACTTCAAAATGGACAACGGAAACAATCTGCACTTCTGCACACTAACATTTATGCAAACAATCTGTGTGGTGATCAAAAAACTACTTTGTTCAATGTTTGTTATATGTCAATTGAAGGTGAGTCCTAGAAAGAAACCAAAGCGAAGTGCAGTCTCTATGAAACTTCGTCCATTTTAAAGGTAGCAATTGTCAAATTCTGTTAAGTGAAATTCACCCACAAGTACTCAATATAATCTCCATAGGGGGTTGATTAATTGATCCAAGTGACAGGTTGGTTCATCCCACACTGGCGTGCATCACAACCAAGGTGAATAGTAGCCCGAGCAATGATCCCAATTTAATAAAACAGATCAGTTGTTCTTCCAAATCCAGTTCTAAGAATATTAGAGAGAAAGAGAAAGAGAGTGGATTTCCGAAGGAACAAATGCATAATCTTTCAAACCTCGATCTGAAGTTGGAAGAAGTGAAAAAAGATTTCACCAAAATAGTATACGAACCCTCAATCCTTAATTAATACAATTTATTTTTATAATTTATTATATAATTATTTTTATTAACTGGGGTCTTTTTAATATTTTTATATGATTATGTTTTGATTAAAATGTTTGCTATCTTGCTATAAATGTTTCAATTACACATTTTTTTTTCATTCGTTGATATTAAATGCCAATAGGCCAGGTTATTTTCACGCGACTTTCTCACTAGTCTTAAATAATATGTGAAGCCTCTAAACTTGCTCATTATCACAATGTTCTATGAGTTATACATTGTGTTTACATTTTGTGCATATATAACAAGATTTTGAACAAATTATACTTGTACTTGTAGGTTGGGATGCAAGTTGACTTGCTTAATTCTTGTATTTCAAAACATGATTTGGCCGAGGAGCTTTTGATCACTACAGATCCACTGTATGAAATAGATAGAGTACCATTTGGTCAAGATTATTGTTAAGTATTTATTCAAAAAGTAAAGAAGCCTAATGTTCGTTTGGAAATGCCTCGCAAAGAGATTAATACAATTGAAGAAATTGTTGGCCGACATGTTCCGTGGCAGTGTTGTGATGTATATTATAATCTAATTTTATTAGTTCATGTATATATACGTGTATTGTATGATTTAAATATTTATTATGTCTCAAAATAATTTTAATTATTTTTCAGGTGTTGAATAAAGAAAAAAATTAAGCAATGGTGGGAGCAAAAAACATCTATTGATGGAGAAACATTTATTTTATATTGTACTTGTTGAAACTTAAATATTGTCTTGAGAAATATTGTGTGCACTTAATACGTTTTGATTTGTATTTAATGAATGCGTACTTTAAATATTTAGATATGTGAATGAATATGAATATGAATATTGTTATAGAATTAGAATGAGTTTATAATATTTGATATATCGTTACAGGAAATGAATGAATATTTGAATGTGAACGAATGGATAAATTCATATTTTTTTATTTTTTGCATCGAAATTATTGCTATCGCTAGAACTATAGTATTTGTTAAAGACATGTATTGTGAACACATGTTGCATCGGTGTTTAGCCGTCGCAAATAGATTTGGAGTTTTACTTTTTTGCGCCGGCAATAGAAACCGTCTCTAAAAGTATTTGCGACGGCACATATGCGGTAGCAAAAACATATTAAATACTATTTGCGTCAGCAAATGGCCGTCACCAAAAGAATAGATGGCTGTTGCTAACATTTGCGACGGCAGGAATGTGTTTTCAATTAGTATTTTGCGTCAGGAAAAGTATCATCGCTAAAAGAATAAATTGCCATCGCAAACGGCTACTTGCCGTCATGAAAATCCTTTTGCGACTCGGACAGTTGTCTCTCCTTTTTTTGCGACGCAAATGCATTTTTGCGACGAAAAGAGCATTATTTGCGATGGCAGATGACCGATGCAAAAGCCCCATTTTCTAGTAGTGTTCTCAGAAGTTACATATGTGGGGTGAACACAATCTCAAGTAGGGTACAAATAATATCCCTTTGACAGCCTATGAAGATCCAATAGACCAATCTGATGATGATCGCGTAGAAGAGAAGATCAATCTGATAGAATCCCAAGCTAAGGATCAACAGAAAACGAAGAATATAGAGGTAGAAAAAGAGATGGATAATGTGGCACTAGCAAGCATTGTGTATGAATCATTATTCAACACGTGTGGAGTAGGAGTATGCGACCAATTTGAGGATGCAAGGCCCGATTATAAGAACTATGCAGCTAGTATGGATAACCAAAAGGATGCAAAGATAGGTCCTGATACCTCTAATGAGGAAGGAAAATGCTACTACCTTGAAGAAGGCAATGGCACTTTGGAGGATAGAGGAGACTCCTTAATGTTACCTCAAATGGGAAAGGAGAGATGGGAAGTCAACTAGAAGCACCAGACAAATCAGAGTCCAAATATGGCATACCTAGGAACTCCTATGAAGTTGTAGCTTAGAAGACAAAAGTAAGCATAAGTCCTAGGGAGGGAGGCCAAGAGTTGAGGATGGGCAGCCCAACAGGTTTCTTAATTGGTTTGAAGTTATATGGGAGGAGTAAAAGAATAAGGATTTAGCTGAAATGGGCATTTGCACTCTTACAAAAGCATGAGCTCAAATAAAGTAGATAAACATGGGTAAAATGAAGGGACTCTAAGTCAGCATAGATTACTCATCATTGTTCATACAAGATATCTATAATCGAAACAAGATAATTGGTAAAGAGGTACCCATGGTAACTAAAACATGGAAGGTTATTATACTGAGGTTCGGTGACGAAGAAGAGTTGATATAAAGAAAATCATATCAATTTGAAGAAATAAAGAATGCCAATGGGTTGTATCCTCATCATTAGGAGCTTCTGATGGCCTTTTGTGCACGTGGGATGAGGAGTTTTTTTTATAAATTAAAAAGTTTTTTTTATAGAAATTTCAATCTTATTAAAAGTACAATCAAAGGCTCATTTGAGTGTATCACTTGAAATATACAGTGTCCTAATGAGGTAGGGGAAAGATCATCAGTATAGGATGAACTTAAAAAACTAATGTCCAAATTTGACATTCCATGGTGCCTTGGTGACTACAAGAAAATACACTTTTGCCGACAAGCTTTTGGTGACCAAATTGGTGATATTTGGTCGGTAAAAGCTTTTGGCGACTAAATAATGACATTTGCCTACCAAAATTGTAGTCGCCGAGAGTGTTTTTTCTTGTAGTTAATTTCAACGAAATTAGGAGTTTTGGTGAGAGATATGGCTACAGGAGAATCAACAGGGGTACGAAGGAGTTCAATGAATTGATGAATGATTTACAAGTCCAAGATATCGCCATGTTGGGGAGGAAATACACTTGGTCTAGCAATTAGAGCCCTTACCATTTGGAGTAGATTAGATCGATTTCTTCCTAGTTTTGAATGGCAAAGCAAGTTCAACCTGAACCAATTAATGAGGCCCGCCAAGAAGTTTTTTATATCCTACTCACATATTTAGTTTTTGATTGGGGTTCAAAACCTTTCAAGTTTGTTAATGCCTGGATGGGTTGTGCATCTTTCAAAGCCTTAGCCACAAACACGTGGAACTCGAGTAAGAGTTTGGATTGGAGTGGCTTTGTTCTACTAAAAAAATACATAAAGTAAAAAAGGCTATCAAAACTTGGAATGCTGATGTTTTTGGGACATTAACACCAAAATGAAGAACACAGAGGTTAGCCTTCACACACTAGATATCTTAGAGGAACAGACATCATCGGTTGAGGATGCGATGAAACAAAAGAGGGATTTGAGGAAGGACTTATGGTGGTAACTAGAAGAGCTAAAAACTTGTGGAGACAAAAGTCAAGATAATGTTAGCTAAAAATGAGAGATAAGAACATTGCATTCTTCCACATCATGGCTAATAGGAGGTACTAGAGAAACTTCCTTGGCCAATTATCGATTGAGGGTAGAATCGTGGTTCACCCATAGGAGATAAATGAGGTTACTATGACTCACTTTCAAGTGATCTTTCAATACTCTGCTTAGCTCAAATTATGGCTAAAAAGAGACCCCCCTGAAGATTATTCCAGATCAGCAGCTCTGGGCTTGAAGGGAAATTCACTAAAGAAAAATGTTCAAGGCAATGTGTAGTTGTGGTGGCAACAAAGCCTCAGGTCCCGATGGGTTCAACTTCAAATTCATCAGGGGCTATTAGGACCCATTGAAGAAGAATGTTATGAGATTCTTTAAGGAGTTTTACAACAATGGAAAGCTAGTTAAAGACCTCAACTCTACCTTCATAATCGTAATCCCCAACGTCCCATGCACTCAATTCTTGTTTAACTTCAGACCTATTAGTCTAATATGACGTGTATAAGATTCTTGCCAAATCTAAGTTGCTCGAATGAAATGTGTCATGAAGGAAATTATTGATGATAAGCAAACATTTGATGGAGGGGAGACAAATTCTAGATGGAATCTTTATAGCCAATGAAGTATTAGGTGACTAGAAGAGAAGAAGAAAAAAGGGTATTAATAAAGGTCGAATTTGAGAAAACTTATGACTCAATCAATTGGATTATTTAATACACATGATGAAGATGATGGGGTTTGGAGAAAAATGGTGCACTTGGATTAGAGAATTTGTCTCCACCCTCACTATATCAGTTCTGATCAATGGATCCCCCACCCAAGAATTTCGCATGTCCCTGAGACTAGGTAATCCTTTATTGCCCTTTCTGTTCAACACTCCTATTGAGGGACTTAACATATGCTTCAGAGAGCCAAAAGTCAGAACTCAAACCTTAATCTAAGGTGTACAGATTGGAGGTAATGGCTAGTGCATTTCCCACCTATAGTTCGCTAATGACATTGTCCTATTTTGTAATGTAGATCTTGGTGAGCTAGGGAATGTAAAGAGAATTTTTAGATGTTTTGAGCTCACTTCAGGACTGAAGATAAACTTTCATGAGAGTCCCATATGTGGAGTGAGTATACCTGATACACAGTTGGCTAATTTAGCAAGCCAACTCAAGTGCAAAATAGGCCATGTGTCTGCCAAATACTTGGGTTTATCTGGAGGCATTAATTCGAGGTTTGTTAGGTGTTGGCTTCTGATTATTGGGATAGTAAAGCAAAAGTTAAGACTATGGAAGAAGAAATACCTATCCCTAGCTGTGCAGCTGATCATAGCCTTCTTAGCCAACCTACCAACTTAATTCCTGTCATTATATAAGATGCCAAAGCAAGTTGCTTAAACTTAGAGAAGCTGCGAAGGAGATTCTTATAGTTCAAATATTTTAATCTCTTGCAATACCACAAATCCTATGTTATCTCTTTTTTTTTTTTTCATTTAATACTTTACACACTATATAACTTAATCAATAGTTCAATACAAAAGACTAGTCAGCTAAACAAACATTAGGATTGCATCACACTAATTGTTAGGAAAACTAATGCAAACCTTTTTAGTGCAATTTAATCTTGAGTTATCATGATTAAATCATGCCATATATTATAACTGAACATAAGTAATTATATAACTTAAAGCAAATATTATAAACGTTTGCTAAAGTCTTGAATTTATAGCTTCAAATAATAAAATTTGTGTTCCTTGATTTAAAATAAAAAATTATAAGCAAAAAGTTATAAACAATACTTTTTATAATTTTATAACCATTTTACTGAGTTATAAGCTAAAAATTGAAAGGGAAAACTCAAACAAACACTCTCAAACATCCAAACTAAGAACCTTGTAAAAAGAATAAAACTCTTAGGCTTCGTTTATTTTGACGTAAAATAAAAATTTGTTTTTGTTTACGGGTGTTTGGGTGATACATGAAAAATATTTTTTAGAAAAATTGAAAACTCTTTTGATCAAAATATGCTATTAACACCGTTGTTGCCGTTACTACCGTCATCATTGCCACTATCCCCATTACCACAATTGCCGCCGCCACCATCATAGTCGCTATCACTGCTGCAACTATTACCATTACTATCATCGTCGCTACTATACCACCCGCTATCATCACCTCGAATACTGTCGCCACTTTCACAACCATTGTTATCATCGCTGTTATCACTACTACGATTGCCACTAGTACCCCCTTGACTACCATCAATGCTGCCGTTTCCACGGTTACCATCATCACCGCCACTATCTACACCATTGTTGTCGTCACTTCATCCTCTATCACCACTATCATCTCCACCACGACTATCCCTTTCCCCTGATATCGCTACTATCGACTTCACTGTTGTGGCGTTCATCGTCACCCATACTACTACTACTACTACTATTATTATCACAATTACTACGACCACTCATGACAAGAAAAATAATATATATATGTTTATATAATTTAATTTTGCTGTTTTGATATAAAATATTTGTATATTTTACAAAAAAAATATTTTACATTGCTTTTATCAACAAAATAATAAAAAATAAAAATATTTTACATATAAGTAAATGGAGCATTACTAAAGGCCCGATTGGCAACTATCATAAAAGCTAGTTTTTATTTTTTATTTTTTATTTTTTTGCGTTTTAGCCAAAAAATTAAATTGGGTTCAAAGTAGGTTGTTTTGTAACTTAATTTTTAAGGTAACTTCTTTGAAATTGGTTGTTTGGGTAAAAATTAATTTTTTTGCTTTCTATTCAAATTGGATAATTTTATTCTTCTATATATATGATATTAATAATTATATGTAGTTGGTAGTTGTAGTAAATAAGTTATGAATAATGAATATTATTGTAATTTAAAAGTGATTGAAATTTGAATAGAATATTCTAAGAGTTATTATTTTAATTTGACTTTTTAATTTTTTAATTTTTTTTCTTTTATGCTAAACAGACTATGCTGATTTTTTTTTATGTTTTCAACTAAAAAACCAAAAAGTTAGCGTTACCAAACGGTCCTAATAAAGAATAGGAGGATAAGGGATCGGGTCTACCCACCCCGCGACCCGGTACAAATGGACCCGAAACCGAAGTGGTCGTCACTTGTCAGGTTTGAACTTGCAATTGTAGCCAGTTTTCACAGAGCTCCTCCTCTCCGGTCTGTGTTCTTCGACCCTTCACGCCCTTCTTCCAAACAAAGTGCCCCTCTCAAATGTCTGAACTCTGTTTTCTCATCGACCAAACACAATAATCATCACAGTCTGATGTGTACATGCATATATGAATATTCACTTACTTGTTTATGTATATATGCATATTCCTTCTTCCGATCTTTTGATCTGAAACGCTAACTATCAGAGTCTAGTGTGTATACACACACACATATATTTATATACGAACATACATATATGGCTCAATTCTGGAAACCAGGTACCGAGAGGCCTCCCCTCCTCGACGACGAAGAAAGCGGCATTCTTCTATACTCTGCCTCTTCTTCCTCATCCGGGTACTCTTATGGCTTCATTATTTCATTGTACATTTCCTCAAAGCTCGGTGCTTCTTTATGTATGTATGTATGTATGCATCTTTGTATTTGTGATGGAAAATACTTAACCTATGTTTGGGATAGCTGTTTCTTTGCCCTTTTATTGTTTTTTTTCCTGACTTTTATTTGGGGTTTAGATTTTGTATTTTTCATGAGTCATGAAAAAACGAATCTAGAAGTACAGATTTTTGGCTAAAGCTGAAAAAAAATCACTAAAAACGAAAAAAGTGTTACGAAAGCTTTAAAGTGGCCCTTTTCTTGTACTGAACTTTTTCATTTTTAATTTATTTTTGGTTTTTTTTTTATTACTTTTCTGATTGCTCGTGTCGAGAAAAATTTTAAAATTATCATGTTTTAGCTATAACATAAAGAAAAATAATTAAAGACGAAAAAATCATTTAAAAAAGGCTATCCCACATGAAGCCCTATAACATAAAAATTCAACGACAAAAATTTACAAAAACACAAAAATTCAACCACAAAAAAAAAACTGTCCTGACCATCCATATGCATTGGAACCCACAAGTGTCGTGGGCATGGTTTTAAATATTGGCGATACCGTTACATATTGGCCGTTATGTAATAGTATCTCAGGCATACAATTCAGATTTGCACTCTGATATCGGAATTGTAAAAAATTCTTAGAGTACCGACTGATACAGCTGATAAGTATTGCATACTAGCGCTGTATCGATCTGTATCTGCCGATACTTCTGATACATGACCTGGGACAACTCAACAATTGGATTTCACTTTTCTCTCTAGAACTCTATCTTTGTCTTCAAAATTAGGCGTCCAAATGTTAATTAAAAATACTTATAAATATTCAATTTGTTGTAAATAAATTTAAGATATACTTATCAATGAGCTTATGTAATTTGCTAGCGCTTGAAAAAAAATTTACAAGCGTAGTTACTGATTCCTGTTACAAACTGACCAATTTTCCCGATATTTGTTGCATGCTACCGCGGCTGCTACTCCGGCCGATACCGCGATTTACAACCCTGGTTGTGGGTGTTACATGGGCAGGATGCATTTGTTTTTCATGGTTCGGCTATAGTTGTTTATGTGTATGCAGTATTACTGATTAGTGATATTGGGTTTACAGATACGGTTATGTCAGCATAGAAAAACAAAGGCAGAGACTGCCAGTATTCAAGTACCGAACGTCCATTCTCTATCTGGTGGAGACACACGCTACCACCATTATCGTTGGTGAAACAGGAAGCGGCAAGACCACCCAAATTCCTCAGGTTCACTCTTCCCCTTTCTTGGGGCGTTTACATGTGAAGTTTATGTGTATTTGTATACATTTGTATATTTACATACGTACGTACAACCCATTTGGATTGGGTGATTTGGGAAGAAAAGAAGAAAATTGATCGTCTTCATCTCAATCGCCTGTTTGGATAACCAAAGAGGAGAGAAATGGGGAGAAATAATAAGAAATAGAAAGATTTGATTTTCTCATAGAAAAGAAACCAATTGAATGGTTATAATTTTCAATGCCAAAATTGACCCTCTGAAAATAAAATAAATAAATAAAATGACGTTAGTATAAGGTTAGTTTGGTAAAATTATCAAGACATTTCATTTTTATCCTTTTCTTTTATGTAAGTTTACCAAACAAGATAAGAAAGGAACAATTATGTTCTCTTGTCCAAATGAGGTGGAGAAAAAAATATATTCCTTTTTATTTTCTTTTATTTTATAATTTAAGTAATTTTTTCTTTTCTTTTCTCTCCTGGGTTCCCAAACGAACTGTTATTGGCTTTCAAGTATAATTACTGGAGAATTTATGTTTATGGTGGTTTTGGTAGTCCTCTGGCATTAGGAATGTTTGACTCATTGGCTGTGTTTGACTGACATAATTTTAATATCTGGAACTGATAATTCATTTTTTATTTTTTAAAAATGTGTGCATTTTTGTTTTCTCTTGAATCTAAAATTTAAAATGTGGTTTTAAGGTTTGGTTTCGTTTTATGTAAGGTTTATTACAAAGTATAATAAATGGATTAAGAAACCAGAAGAAAGTGGATGATTATTATGGGCATGTTTATTGTGTATATTCATGGAGTTGTTTGGAATATCTGGAAATTAGTTCAGGAAATAAGTTCTGATAAAATTTGTATGTTATCTTCTGAAATTGTAGTACCTTAAAGAAGCAGGCTGGGCTGATGGTGGGCGTGTGATTGCTTGCACTCAACCAAGGCGCTTAGCTGTCCAGGTTATTTTCTTAGCCTAAAGCTGTATTTCCATAATTTTTCTTGGCAATGGAATTTTCGGAAAACCAAAACAAAGCTTTCAACTACAATTGGGCATACCCCAGGATCAACATCAGAATGCCAACAAGCCTAAAGGGGCCTGAGCAACAAACCATAGCTAGCGAACAAGGAAAATACACCACCTAATTAGTAATTACTAAAGGCAAATGAGCTTATCTCAACTACTTAGTGCTCAAAATTTTAGAAGAGATATTCCACATCATGCGAAGCTGCTTATTAACCTCATGACATAATTCTGGCTATAATTTTATTATCAATTTTAGAGATAACATTGTCTAGTTTCATAGCTTTGTACTGAATCATTCTAGAATTTCCTTTCACTCCATAAATGCTATATAGTAGCAGCAAAGGAGAGCTTGTAAACAGAATCCTTGAAGAATTTCCTACTATAATGCTGGACTCCACACTCCACCTCAGCATTTAGATTCCTAGGCCTTCTAGAAATTTTATTTTTCATCAGAAAGTACCTCCAAATGTGGGAAGGTAATTCCATTCAATGAACAAATGATTATGAGACTCATTCCCAACATTGCAAATAACAAATGCAGGCTTTGAGATAATCTCACTCAATTAATCTATCTCTAGTGGTTAATCTTCCCTGCCGGGACAGCTATCGAATAAAGACCCATCCAGGCACATTTTGGCTAAACCTTATTTACTTATGCCAAGAAACTATAGAATGCACTAGCCTCACTGCACCGGGTAGTTTTAGCTGAATACTCATCCGTCTGTAGCAGGAACCCAGAAAAATCTGTCAATCCTGCTTATATCAGGGTGAAAGGAGGTTGGCCTATTGGCAATAATCTTCTGAGTGACCCTGTTTTTGCCTCTTGACAATTTTCATGCTCCCTGGTGAACGAGAGCAGAAACTATAGCATCAGGAGATCTACCCAGACTGTAAGCAACTCTACTGCCAAATCTCTTGTATATGGGCCCCAATGGGTACCAGTTATCTATAACCTCAGAGAAATGGTCTTCCCATCACCTATAATCTGTTTAATCGAAGACTGTCCCAAATTTCCTCAATTTAAAGACTTTTCTGATGGTCGAAGAAGAGTCCACTGGAAGAGCCTACTGCCTGCCTCACTAACAGTGGTCCTTTATCACATAAGTAAGCACCCACTTGTCCCAGAAAGAGTCAAATCTTTTGCTAATAGTTTCCCATTTTACTTCAGTACTAGAATGCTTCAGGTCAGCATCATTCCAAAAAAAAAAAAGAAAATGTTCAACAGGCAATCAGTATCAATGTTAGGCAAGAAAAACATGGAACTCCCGTACATTTGTACAATGAACATCACTGATTGAATAAAATGAGCTCATCCTTGTTAGGATAAAAGCTTATTTGATGATTTTGGATTCTTTTCAACATTTTCTCTTTTAATTGAGCATAATTTACGGTCTTTAATCTAGTTGAAATCAGAGGCACGGAGTCCTTGAGGATGGGATTTGATATCATTTGTAATGATCGAAGTAGACTACTAGTCTAGTAACTTTAATGAAGAACCTAACAACGTTGTTCAAAATGCTTAAATCCAAGTTTCTAATAGCCTAATAGCCCATATGTTTCATTATATATGAGATTTATTTCTCATATCCCACTGATGTGGGTGTGATATCACAGTTCACAGATCCTTTGCTCAAATTCATCACCTGAGACGAGGAAATGGCATCCAACATTATATTGAATATTGTTTTGTTGATATTGTGTTTAGTTGGGTTGTCTTTTTTATCTTTCCCTTATGTTGTGCCTGCTCTTTTATAATGACTAAAGGGCTCGTTTGATAACCCGGACTGGATTGGATTGAATTAGTAGTGAGAGGAGATTGGTAATGAAGTGGGATTAGTAGTGAGGTGGGATTAATTTTTTTGTGTTTGAATTGAGTGGGATTAAATAACGGATTAGATAATGATTTACCATTGTATTAAGTTAATTTATTTTAAAATTAACTTAAATAAATTAATAAATTAAATTTTATGTTATTTATTTTAATATTTTAATATTTTTTATTATTTTTTAAAATTTTTAAATTCATTCATTAATCCAATTCTTCTTAATCCCACACCTCCCCCCTCACTAATTATCCCTCATTTGGCGGACTAATAGTCCGGATTAGTCCGCCCAAACTATTAGTCCGGAGGCTTAACAAACGCGGTATCGGACTATACTTCGGACTAATAGTCCGAGCGGACTATTAGTCCGCCAAAACAAACATGGCCAAAGTGTACTTTGCAACAGACAACCAACTTGTTATAAATTTATAATGTAGCACAAACTTAAGGTTGTGCTGATGCACAGGCAGTGGCTTCAAGGGTCGCTGAAGAGATGGGTGCCAAGCTTGGGGAGGAAGTTGGTTATACAATTCGATTTGAAGATATCGCAGACAGAGTAAGATTTCTTGCTTTCATGTTATGCTCTTAAAATCTTTAGATATGATTTTTTTTGCCTTTAAAAAGGCATCTTTGTGAGGTATCCCGGCCTGTGTAATGTACCATTTGATAATTTAAATGGTTATTGTCAATGGAAATAAATTTTTGAACATGATTGTACCGTGTTTATATTTGCACGCCTTGAATGCTGGGAGTTGTATTCTTTTGGCAGCACAGGATTTAACCAGGATCAAATTCCTCACTGATGGAGTGTTACTGAGGGAGATGATGGATGACCCTCTCCTGACCAAGTACAGGTAAATCTCTCTCTTTCTCTCTTCCTCCTCATATATTAACTACATTTTTCTCTCCCATTTTCTCTAATTAGTGGAAATTGCTGACCAAGCATGGTTGTAACTTGTAAGGTTAGTTATCTAGATACTAATTATCCAGATAAAAGAACTAATTTGTATTGATCATGCATAAGAAGATGTGTAGTAATGTTGAGGGCTTTGCCAAAAGAGTTAAAGCAGGGTGGCTTATGTGGAATGTGGTTTTGGCTTGTTGTTTGCTTTCCAAATTTGCTGATACAGTTAATATATTGTTTTTTGAATCAGCAACAAAGAAGTTGTACTAGGAAACATTATGAGGGAGTCAACCATTACACAACAAGAGAGAAGGGGAAAAAAAAGATATAAGAAGAAAATAAAATGTAGGCCTAACACCTCTTAAAAAAGCTTAAAGAAAGAAAACAAACACTCCTAAGTTTGCTTCAATATCGATTATCGAGCCAATCTGACAAAAGGACCTTTCTCATCTTCTGACATCAATATCCATTTGTCTACCTTCAGCTTTACCAATGTTGTCCTCAGCTTTACCAATAACGACATTTGATTTAATGTCCGGGTGCGTCTCTTATTTGTTAACTTTTCCATAAAAAACAAAACTGGTGCTAATCGGCTTCTTATCATATCTCCTCATTGATGCATCACAACATTTTTGTCCAGCACAATTCACAGAGCATTGAAGCCTGTGAAGTTTCTTTTCTTTCTAGATACTTTTTTCCCCTTCCCTTTTTTCTTCACGAGGATTGAAATTGCTTTCAATTGGCATGTAATGTTGGAACTGTTGGAGGCAATACTGTCAAGATCATTGTTTTTGTAAATGATTTTCAGTAAAAAATTAACTGGATGGGCAAACGCAGAAACAGGCTCACGCCGAAATGGGCTCACGCCGAAACGGGCTCTAGATAAAATTTTTGACATCGAATGATAAAAAATAAACCCGTGCAACCAAAGTTAATTTAGAAAAATACATTTTGTCGATCTAGTTTTCAATTACGATTTGATTCCGAGTTGAAACTCCTGTCAGATCTTTTACTGTATTCCTTTACGCGATCCTTGAACGTAGTGTGGGTTACGGACTATCGAGAACTTGTACCGGCAGAATTTCGATAACTTTCGTCTTGAAAGACAAAAAATATGATATATGATATATGAGATATGATTTATCAATCTCTAACTGGTTTAGCCTACTCGCGTATATATAGGGTTACAGTAGGGACTTGGGGAGTAATTATGAGTAAGACTTTTAGTGGAACACAGATACCTACTAACGGTTTCTGTAATTATGAAAAGACGCAGCGGTTTTCGCAATTTCTATAAAACACTAAATTACAGTTCACACCACTAAAGAACTGTAATTGCACCATAACCCATAATCTCAAGACTTTCTTGCATTGAGTTCCTGTTATTAAATGCTTACCATTTCTCCCCACGTTAAGATTCTCGATACCCACCAATTAATTTAATTACTGACAATTTAATTTAATCGGAATCTTGAAATTCCTTAAGCTCTTCCGCTTAACTTATTTGATCGCCGGATAATTAAATCCACCTGCAGGGTTTGGCCCGGTCAAAACTTATAAGTATCTTTAAGGGGGTATCGTCAATCCCAATATTCAGGACGTGGATTCCGTCAATAATTAATATTTTTCATATAAATAATACCGCTATCCAACTCACTGGAAATATAGACCCATATAAGATCGCATCCTCTAATGAATCAAAATAACGAATATTAAATATACACAAATTAATAATTATTTCAGGATTAAGAGGATAAGCGCTATTCATAATAATCTTGGGGTGTGAATTAATTTATATAGTCTGTACAAAATTAATTACCAAAAATGTCCCGTTCAATACACACAAAGTATATTAGCACAGAGAGTCGGAACAATAGGCGATACTATTATCTGTTCCCCGTAACCAAGACAGGCCTACTAAAACTCTGTGCTACAGTTGTACCGATGGTATATCTGTTTTCATATAAACTGTGAACATAAAATTTATATTCTGTAAGAACCTAAAATCTGGTATTTTGTGTGTAAACCGTACTCTACACAGCAGATTAAATACTATACAGAATATTGGACATTCATGTATAACAAAGAACTGATATGCATACATTGCTTATAAAAATTCTCATAAAATAAAAATTTAATTTTATTAAAATAAAATTAAATACTAAAAATATAGTTTTCAGTATACCAATCCTAACAGGAATATCAGTGAGTTTGAAGGGAAATAAAATGGAAACCAAGTCATTGTCTCAACTAAAGTTCTTTTGGCAAGAGGTGGGCCAAAAGAAAGGTACCAAGATGTACCAAGTAGAAACAGTGGAAGCCTCTGCTAATAATACAATTATTACAATTATTCATATCTTCAAGTGATCTCTTCTTGTCCTCAATTGTACTTTTGTAACTAGTGTGAGGAATCTCACATCTCAAATGGAACTTGAGTTACCATTCTGAAAGTGCAAGTTACTAGCTGGGTGTGGATTGACATAAGAAAAATGGGTAGTCAAGGAAAAGTCCATGCACAAGAGGAACAAGTAGCATCTCCTTGCGTAGCAGTGATTTGTGTAGACATGGCTACCCTTCATCTTAGAATAAGCAGAAAATTAATCACAGAAAGTTGATTTGTATTTGGCTTTCTGTATCAATACGAATTTTTAGAACTTCAATTTTAGTTTAATCCTTTTTCATTTCTCCATGTATATATACTTTTACCTTGAATACTCGTGTCAACGCTTCACCTTTAATCAAGCAGAAATCAATATTAGATAGTTGAGTTACATTTGTTTACAACAGAAGGAGAAACTGTTGTGGGATTGGGTTATTTGCTCACTTTTTTGGGTTATTTGGTTGGAGTGTAATGCAAAGATGGCATTGATCCTTTATGGGATAGAACTTGTTATTTATTATCTTTTTGGGTTTTGGTATCTACTGCTTTTAAGGGGATTCCATTATGTTTGATTTCTAGATATTATAGAGCTTTGTTTTCTTTTGTATTTTTCTATTTGGTAGAATTCTTGTCCTTCGATCTTCTTGTACTTCTCTTCCTCCTTAATATTATTTACCCCTACTCGATTAATAATATTTGTTGAGCTTTGTTTATATGTATTTTCCCCTACAAGTGATATTTTCTTGTGCTATTCTTCTGCATGATGAGTAATATTCAAGCTATTATTGTAATCCTCTCAATTGAAAAACTTTGCTCTGCTTCGGCTCCTTGTTGGGATTTATTCTCTGGTTGCCGCAGAAATCTAAATTTTACACAACTTCAATTGCTTTTTAAGCTTACACAACGATGTACGATTGCATTATCAGGGGATCCAGTTATTTTTTGTAGTGATATCGCCTTTATTGAATTATTTGAGAACTTCTATTAGGTGGTTCAAAATTCATTGCAGAACGTTTGGGAACTGGACCTGATTAGACCTGCTATCGGGTGGGACTGATGTCACTCACCATATTGCCATCCTTTTGGCCCACTCTTGTGTCCAAAATGATGGAGTTCTAGTTCACCCTTGGTTGCATTTGAAACCACTGACCTCCCTTTTTTTTTTTATAAAAAATGTATTTCCCATAGATTTAAGAATTGCATTTGAATAATTAATTATTCTCTACCGGACTACTGTCAATGCCATCCCTTATTTTCTCAATGCCATCTTTAAGAACTTTTGTTGTGATGAAGATCTAAGGTTATTTTTTGGTGCAAAAAGTGGTCCACGCTACTTTTCAAAACAGAAGGAATTAGATTTTGAAGAGCTGGATTTTCTTTTAATTAAGTTATATGGTTAGGTATTTTGCTAGTTTCCTTAGTTGTTAGGTAACTCCTTTCAGAGGTGGGCACTTGTGTACCATTTGTCAACAGCGTGCCAATGGATGGCATGTAAAATCATGTGTCACTTGCCATTAATCATGTGCCACTTGTCATTGAATAGTTTCATGTATGCGTGTGTCACTAACTTGATATGGATTGGCTGCATGTTTGGCATTTGTTGGTTTTTTGATATTTTGTACTTTTTTCTTCTCCTAGGCACTTCACTATGAAGTAATTTCCTTACATGTATATGGGGCCATTATAACTCATTTGAAGGTGTTTTTTGATAAATTGAAATTTTAGATTTTGATATTTGACTATTTGCGACTTCTTAGGGCTTCATAGCTTTTGAAGTTAAAGACATACTTACTGGGTTTTGCATAAACCAGTCAAAAAATGTAATTTTTTGCATAGTTATGGCCTTCATCAGAGCCTTATTTTGGTATACCTATAGTTGTTGCAACTACCAATTGACTACATCAAGTTTTGGTATGAGGTTAATGCAAGATCCTCATTCTGCTTTGCAATTTGCTTATTCAACATGGTAACTAATGGGGAACATGACAAGAAGATTCAAGTCCATGGCTGTAAGATTTGAAGATTTTGAATCTGTTGAAGGTCGAAAGAACACAATTTAGCTAAAAGAAAAGAAAAAAATGTTACGTTTCAACAATTAGAAGATAGGGTTATTACTCTTTGTAGGCACATGGTTCAAATTAGGGTTTGATACAGCAAGAAACATTTGAATGGCCACAGGAGGGAACTGATGAGCATCAATAACTTATACTTAAACAAGGGTTTTGGTCTAAGAGGCAGGGACCAAGCTTTTATTCCTATAACTATAACCGTGGGAGTCACAGTTTTATGGTATGGAGGTTAGAGATCCAAGGTTTTGCCAAGTACCATATGGCATTATGGTGCAGTAGGTTGAGTTAGGAAAGGGGGAACCATAATGATGAGCTCTTGTGCATGTGCGGATGACTGTATAACAACCTAAACTAATTTATTCTCTGCTGATGTGATAAGATATGGGTCATCATGAGTGAGGTGTTTTTCTCTTGACCCCCTTCCATATAAATAGGGCAAGATACACCCATCTCATCAGGTTATGAAGAGAAGAGATAGAACTTCCTTGTCTTCTCCATTTGTAACCCATTACGCTAAATCCCTGTGAGAACCTTCTGTGTCGTCCTTCTTGACTGAACTTGCTTGAATCTCTCTACTAACCAGCTCTGTTCCTGAGTTAGTTTTGTACGTGTGTAGTATTCCATTCCAAACTAGACCCTCAGATTATACATAGAAACACTATTCTAAAGAGAATGTTTGCTGAAAATTATGAGAAGGCTCACTTTAAGCAGTAGAGTGAAATTTAGAAGACCAAAGTTGTGGCAGTTGCAGTTGTTAAGAGAAGTGGAAAAAGATGAGCACAAAATCTTATTTGAGAATGTTAAAGTCGTGCTATAAGATATGAAATATTTTTTGCATACCAAAGCAATTAACACTATTACCATCCTCCAAGTTGATGTTATCATATCAGGATAATTTTATCGTTCTAATGCACGGACATCCTCCAACTTCAACAACACAGGACAAAATATTCTAAATCGTTGTGCTCTTTCACTCCAGAACTCGAGGTCAAGTTTTCTCCTACATGGGGGGAATTGCTGTCATGAAGATCCAAGGTTATTTTGGTGGAAGAGGTGGTCTACTCTACTAGGGAAAAGGGAAGAAAAGGGATTTTAAAGAGCTGGTTTATCTTGTAATTAAGTTGTACGATTCACATTTTTGTTTGTTCCATTAGTTGTAAGGGAACCTCCTTTGGAGGTGGGTGCTTGTAACCTACTTGTTAGCAGCTTGTCTTTAGGTGGCGCTACTTTTATTTCCTTGTCATTGAATGGTTGCAAGACTGCAAGATCACATAACACATGCTTATCATTGAATAGTTACATATACACCATATGTCGCTTGTTAGGGAATGACTGCATATTTTGGCACTTGTTTCCTTTTTGTTATTTTGTAGTTTTTCTATTCCCAGGTACTTCAATTTGAAGTGCCCTCCTTAGCTACATATGATGTAATCTCTCATTTGAAGGAGTTTTTTGAGGAATTGAAATCTCAAATTTGGTATTTTAGTGCAGCTCTTTTTACTTGGGGCTTGGTTTTGTGACCCATACTTGTGGAATTTGAGCTTGTCTGCTTGATTTCACACAAATCAGTCTTTTAATATATTGTGGCATAGTTACGGTCTTGATCCGAGTATTATTTGGGTTGACCTTTAATTGTAGTGGTTGGAGGTTTTCTGTTCTACCTCTGATTGTAGTTGTTGGAACCTCCAACAAGTACATCAACTTTGGATTTGCTTTTCTTTCCTGAATATTGAACATTTTTCTTGTGAATACTCAGCTAGCTTAATCTATCCATATATTGTTCTGGTATCATGGTAATGCATCTTATCTTGGGTGGAACCTTAACCATATCCATCCATCCAGTGTCATGATGGTTGATGAAGCTCATGAGCGGTCTATTTCAACCGATGTCTTATTGGGTCTCCTGAGAAAGGTATCATTTTTGATCAAATTGGTATCAATCTATCATTTTTTATTCGATAGGGATTTTTTTTCAATTGTTTTAGTTGTCAATCTTCTATGTTCTTTTTGAACTAACTATTGGAATTCTAGATCCAACGGCGTCGACCTGAGTTGCGTTTGATTATCTCCTCTGCTACAATTGAAGCACAATCCATGGCTGCTTTTTTCCATACCAGGTTTTTTCTTCCCAAATTCTGTATTATTGGTTGCTGTTTCGGTTCTACTGCATTTAGCTTGCTTTCCTTATGGAAATTTAATTTAAGGAATCTTCAGCTGGACAAGCATTGGTGCCTTTATAGTGTCTGCAACCATGCACGTGTCTTGGTTGTCCTCCAATAGAGAGGACCTGGGTCCAATGCTGGAAAATGGAAACGTGTGCAACCTCTGTGTGTGTGTGTGTGTGTTTAACAATGATCAATGTGCCTAACTCAGTTTTTTTTGACTTGAATCTGTAAGGCCTTTCTGTTAGACACTTGAACCTTTTTTTTGGGTAAATCAGGAACCATTGCATTGGGGGGCTTATACCACAGGGGTTGATGCCCTAATATTGCTTTATCAGTAATCCAAAGCCATGCCGCAACTACTTAAATGTGATGTTTGTTCGCATTTCAAGATCCGTAACCTATATCAGACTTCTTTTTTAATTATTATCATTTTTTGTTCTGGTTCTAAGATAGATGGAATCTGAGATTCAGATGCAAATAAATGGATACGGGAAGCAATTGCAATTTGCAGCCTTTATAGTGGGTGACCTGTGACCTTTCTTACAATATATTTTTAGTTTTCAATTTTCCATCCCTCTTCCTAGTATGATCCTCTATATAAATAGTTATGGTCTTTAATCTTTTTCCATTACTTTTGAGCTTTTTCATCTAGAACTTAGACATTTCTTTCTTTTGTTCCACATTTCCAACGTGATGGGGAGTGAGAAAAGGCTAGAGCATCTTTCATTTAGCATGCTACTACTAGCAGCTCATGGAAGGCTGTGGAAGGAAGAAGGATGCCAAAAGATATTGCACAATAGGCAAATAAATAAGAGATGGCTTGAAAACACTTGCAATAGATAGGGACACGATCATCATGGTGTCAATTCCAGTTTTTAGATTCAAATCTTTGCGCATATAACTATGTTTGTGCCAGATTAGGTGGTTATCTCTGCCTTTTCTCTTGTTAACAGAATCTAGGAGTCTTTTCTCTTTCTTCATTTTGCCATCTCTGCTTCTCCTTCTTTTACTGCATTTATAGTTACACCTTTTTAGCCAAATAATAATAGTAGTAATAATAATCATGAGAAGAAGCCATTTGAACGCTTTAAGAAAAAATCACGAGTTCATCTTTAGGGTAATTTGCAAACGTGTGGCTTCATAACAAAAACTTGGTTGGAACAATTGCCACGGTTCTGGTATTTATTAATTTCTACTGAAATGGTTTTGGAATTCTTCCCAAATTCAGTTAATTTTTACAGTATTTTATTTGTGTCTTATCTGATTAATAAAATTCATTGGTTCAGAAAGCAGTGTGTGGTGCCTTTATTCTCCAAGCATCTAATGCTGTCATGAACTTAAACTTCTTCTTTTTTTTTTTTTTTAAATTTTTTATTGAAAACTAGCAAAAAGCGTCGAGGACTGGAAGGTGAAGAATGTGTACCAAAGACAGAGCCTGCCATTCTTTCAGTTGAGGTATGTTATACTGGTGATAGGACACTTATTTTGTTGCTTGGAAGACAACTTACATATGCGTAATGGTGCTAATTTTTGAGTAGTGTTAGGATTTTGTCATGGATAGTGGTTATAAAGCTGAGGTTTTACTAATACTTAATTTCCAGGGTAGAGGGTTTAATGTGGAAATCTTTTATGTTGCGGAGCCTGTTCCTGACTATATCCAAGCTGCCGTTTCAACAGTAATCTCAATTCATGATAAGGTATATTGAAGTTTATGATAGAATGACTTTTTATGAACAGTTCCTGCTAGAAGAAGCAATTTTTAAAACCTTTAAACTGAAGGAAAGACTATAAGATGCTCTGTCGGTGGAATTTCCACTTTGGTGTCCAAAATCTAAGCACATATATATTTAATACGTTTTTGCTCATGTATTTCCATTTAGAGTTTATTTTGGAACATGAACCTATTAAATACATATGTGCTTTTCCCTCAATACTGTTTCTTGTTGTGTCCTTTTTTGGCCAGTGGTCACGTGTTTAATTATTTGAGAATTTTGTACTCCAATTGCGGAGATTCCATTTAAGACAATATCCTCCCATTAACTATAAATTTCTTTATAAGATAAACAAGGAACAAAATTTCGTATCGTTTCTATCAAAAGGGTTGAAACATTTCCGTCTCTCAAGTCTCAAGAAACCAAAACGAAACATTAGGGATTATCAAATTTCAATTTATAGTTGAGTTTCACCTATTTCCTTGGCGACCTTCCTTTGAGCAGGGAAGGTTGGATGGTTGCTTTAAAAAGGACCACTTGACAAGACAATCAGTTATATGAGATTCTTGCCCGGCTTCTTTCGGCTTAAGAAGGCTGCAGTGAGCAGGGATGAATTTTTTACCGAATAAACTGAACCAACTGATCAAACCAATCCAAAAAACCGATGAACGGTTGGTTTTGATACATGTTCAGGGAGCTTCGGTTCCTCTCCTGCAAATTTTTGTTAGCTCGGTTCGATGTCGGGCTATTGTGTTTCGGAACCGACATTCACCGACCCAAACCGCTTTAATCTTAGCCATACAAACCTTTATGTAGTTGTAATCACAACCATTGATTCTAGGTATTGCGTATTGGTTATTTAGGCATCCTAGAATGTTCTGCCCCAATTCTCTCCCTCATGAGCCTGAGCCTGAGCCTCCTCAGCTCTCAAGCCCCTCTCTCACTAATCTCTCTCTTATTCCCTCCTGATTTGGTTCCGTTATGGGATTTCCTCTCTCTCTCTCTCTGTCTCTTACCTCTCTTGCTCTCTAAATCAGTGAATCTCGCCCCCAGCCTCTCTGATTTGGTGATTTCTATATCTCACTCTCGATCTGGCAATCCCTAAATCACTCACTCCCATCTGTAGATCTCCTCTCTCTTTGAGACTTTCCCTCATCAAGTCATCGTCATTTATCAGGGATTCATTGTTTTGACATTGACGACTACGAGTACCACGACCCACGACCCATGACCTACGATAGACGCTTTGTCCTGAACCCGATCGAGTTGTTTTTTTTTTATTTATTGTATTTGATTATTTTTCACTTGTAATATGTTGAATTTTTATTTTAAAATTGGTTGCTACAGTGGCCCAAACTTTAGCAAGACAGAACCTGTGAAAACCGATTGAACCGAAATATGTCAATTGCATTCAGTTTGGCTCGGTTAGATAATTTGTTTCGGTCGGTTCAGTGCACATGAAGGAAATAAAACTCACCTTGGTTCAGTGGAAAAAGGTCATTGAAAGCCGACTGAGCCGAACCGATTTCATCCCTAGCAGTGAGAATGAGGATCACTTTGGAACTCTAGGAGGATGGCTGTTTTAGGGCAGGATCTAAGAGCTCTCCGACGTTTCTCCTTTCATTAATCCTTCCGTGATTCTCAAATGGTCAGGTTTAAAGTATCATCCCAACATAGACCTATCATCGACTCTATGAGTGAGTTAGCTTTTAGGCAAAGGCTAGATGATCCAAGCCGGCATAAATCTCGACAAGCCTGAGGAAGATCCTCTTTGATGATCTTCCATCATTTAATAAAGATGATGGCAAAAAACCCATATGGACTCCTAGCACTATCCAAAGGAATACTGAAAACTGCCCTATTTGGTTTCCCACAAGCAAGGGCAGGTGCAGCATAAGTAAAGGCATTATGGCATATGTATCGGTTTGCTCAACCTCAAACATACTCATCCTAAAGCTTCTGCTCTCATCTAGGGAGGACGCTTTTTTATTTTTTATTTTATTTTAGACAGAGAGAGATGAGTTGAGGGTAGCCCCCTTCTTGAGGGGGAGTCTTGCTGCGAGATGAGATGAATTTGCTCAGAGGAGTATAGGTCGAAGGAAGATCTCTCATTTGATGATTGAAAAAGACTAATTCGTAGATCTTGCCTAGTCAATAATAAGGGCTAGGATCATTAATTAACAAGGGAATCAGAATGAGAGAATGAACGAATAGGGAAGACTAAAGGAAAACACAGTGAAATGAAGACAATAAGTTGTTTCAACACTTCCTAGGAGAATCCAATAATGTTAATTTCTATTTGGCTCTTTTTGTTGAGAGCGAGAGGCATAGAGACTTGAGAACAACAAAAAAAATCTTGGATTTATTAGAGAGAATGAGAAATTAGAAAGGAGAAGAGGAGAGGGAGCAAGAATAAGATAAAACTAGTATGATCAAATCATTTATTCTCTTTCTTTGCTTTTGTGAAGTACTCTTTTTACGAGGATTTTCACTGATATTTTTTGTTTTCTTTTAATCCTTACATTGTTTTATGTAACAATGAAATATTTAACATTATTTCCACGATCTAGGTATTTGGTATTAATATTCATGCAAGTATTGTGTTATTTTCTATAATCTAATACTCTAAAATGAATACATAAGAGCTTATACATGTTTAATTTTGTTTATTAGCTTTAGAAACAAATAAAAACATACTTTAGTTCATGTTTCCATTTTTTTTCTCTGTATCTATTATGTTTGCAAAAGATTTCCATTTCTGAGTTGGCCGAATTGGCCTACTGAAATGATGTTTTGATCCTTGAAGGCAAACATAAAATGCCATATTCTTGTTCTCAATGATAGTACTAGAATTTTTCAGTGAAACATAAACTAAGATTGGGTATACCTTTTATATTTGTTTTGTAGGAATCAATGGGCGATATCCTTGTATTCCTAACAGGTCAAGATGACATTGATGCTGCAGTCAGGTTGCTTATGGAAGAAGCTCAAAATAGTGGAAAGCCTTCTTCAGGTACCATTTTAATGGAGGACAATGCAATGCAGGCTTCATTCTGTATTGTCTGTAATGATGGGGATACTTTGAGATACATTTTGAAGTGTTTAGGGGTGAAAATAAAGTGGTACATTTTCTCCATGTTTTTCATATCTATTTTCTTTCCTCGAATTACAGTAGTGGTTGAAAATCTAAATCAAGACAAGTGGAATAACAATTATGTCCTTTTTATTTTGTTGTGGCTCGTGTCTTGGCAAGAAGTCTAGAACACATCCCACCCGAATACATGGACCACCTTAAATTTTCCTTTATCTGTTGCTGTTCAGATAGTGTCGTACTTATTTTCTCTGTCCTCTGTTCAATTTCTTGAAGTGGTAGGATGACAAAGCGTATCTTACAGTACAATCATCAGTAATTTACCTTGCTGGCTTGGCAATCATTCTGCTCAAACTTTGTTTTCAGGATTGGTTTTTTTGCCATTATATTCGGGACTTTCACGTGCAGAGCAGGTTAATAATTTCCCAGGTGTAGTTAAATTATGTTGTGAAAATACTTTTCCTAATTTTCTGACTTCAATTTCCTTTATGTCTTCATTGTAGGACCTTGTATTTTCCCCTACTCCTAGGGGGAAGAGGAAAGTGGTGATATCAACAAATATTGCAGAGACATCATTAACCTTGGAGGTAACATCTTCACACGCACATGTTTTATTGAAAAATTAAGAATTCAACAGCATCAAGCAGGAAATGTAGTTTGAACTCTGATTCTGGTTTAGTTTTCTTATCTGTACAGGGCATTGTCTATGTTGTTGATAGTGGGTTCTCAAAACAGCGGTTCTATAACCCGGTAAATTTACTTCTACATGCCAGTTTTCATTTTTATTTTTTAATCTTTCGTATTCAATAATGGCAATGATAGTGTATGGTGAGTGATTTCTTTGCCGTACATAATTATGTTTTGGATTTTGCCCACTTGGCATGACTTAAAATAGCCTATCTTGAACTTTATGTACCTCAATTGGTCGCTCTTTTGTGTTTAGTTAGGGTGTCTCAGGATTTTTATTTTTACATTTTTGTTTCTAATGAGTTGATTGTGCATCAATTTGTTAGTAATCAGTCTTATTGAGGGCGAACTAAAAACAATTTATTAATCTGATGATTTTGATAATTTGCTATGGCAATCTTTCCTATGGGTTACATCTATCGCAAATGATGTAACCCATAGAATCAAAATTGGTTGGTTCAAGTGGAGGAGTGCTTTCGGAGTTTTATGTGATTAACGGATACCTACAAGATTAAAAAGAAAATTTTATAGGACAACTATTAGATCAGTGATTTTATATGGGACATAATGTTGGGCTGATAGAAAAGATAACATAAACAAGGAGATGAGAATGTTAAGGAGGATGCATGTTAAGACTAGAAAAGATAAAATTAGGAATGAAAAGATTCGTGGAATGGTAGGGGTTGCACCAATTGAGAACAAGTTGAGAGAAAATAGATTAAGATAGTTTGGACACATACAACGTAAACCAGTTGATGTAGTAGTTAGAAAAAGCGACAAGATCATGAATAATGGAAACACTAGGGGGAGGGACATACTTAAATTGAAATGGGATGCCATATTAAGAAAATATATGAACCTATTAAAATTAACTGAAGATATGGCTCTTAATAGAGTAGAATGGTGTAAAAGGATTCATGTAGCCGACCCTAATTGATTGGGACAAAGGCTTAGTTTGGTTTGGCTTTTAGTCCAAATAAGCAGAAAGCTTGTTTGGTTAAAATGTGGCTTTAAGCCGCCAATACAACGTCGAATTTTTGGGTGCTTTAAGCAAAAAGCTAAAAGCTGGCTTTCAGCCAATAGCCAAACAAAGGCTTCCTTTTCAGGATTCGAACTCAATCTTTTTATTATTTATCTTTTCTATTTTTAATAGATTTCCTTATTTATACATTCAGGAGGTGATAAAATATGAAAGTAGTTTATTTATGCCTCTCTCTCTCTTTCCATATTTGTGTTAAATTACATCCTGTTTGGCTGTTTCAGATTTCAGATATTGAAAATTTGGTAGTAGCCCCGATATCCAAGGCATCTGCTAGACAAAGGGCTGGTAGAGCTGGAAGACTACGACCTGGAAAGTGCTACAGGTGCCTAACTTACTACAATAATTTCTCGTAGATAATGACATTTTTTTTTCACTTTAGATGGTCAACAGTGATAATTTGAGTATTATTAATGTGTTACAATCAGTTAGTTGACCATACACTTTACAACTTTTCTATATATCTTTTTGAAGAAAAAATGATGGCTAGTTGACAAAATATTACTTGTTTAAGACTGATTTTCTATATTTGATCCATTCAAGGACTGTGGGCTTTTTTTAATTATATTTGCGCCTTAAAGTCTGATTGATTTCAACAAGTTCTTGCACTTCCTTGTTTAGGCCATCAGTAAAGCTTCTTGCCTTTGACTAGGCCTTCTAGTACTTGAGCGTTTCCCTCAATGCTCAATCTCTGTGTGGGGGAGTGCTCATTATACTGTGCTTCTTCAATAGCTCTAGTGTCGTTTATCTGGGGTATCCACTTTCTTTCCCTGTTTCTTAGTTCCCTCTTTCTTACTGTGTTGTGGGGAGGCTTTCTGTAGGTTAACAGGTAAAGCAGGGGGAGAGAAAAATGTGGACGAACTACTGCTGGCTGATGGAAGAACACTGCCAACCTGTGATGGGCTTGTTGGGAGACAATCTCATTCTTAAGATTGTTGGGAAAAATCCAACGCTAAAAATATATATACATGCTCGATGATCCAGAAAATACATTTTTATTAACTTTTAACAATTACAATAATCTGAAATTACAGGAAAATGAAATAACAGAAATAATAGGAATAAAATTTACAAACCGAGTTCTACAAACGCAGTTTCTTTAAGAATGATTCACCGTCTATCGATAGTGTTGTAAGTTTTTCACCGGCGTCAATCTCCCAGGATAAAACGGTTACACGATCGTTGGAACACCACAAAGGATCGGCTACGAACGTACTCCGTCTGTCTTTCTCTCTCTTACAGTTTGTTATATAATCTGAGTTGTATCTCTTCTTTCTCACCTCTACTGTCTTTTCTGTAACCTTTGCTCTGTCTGTTTTTTTCTGTATTTCTTCCTCTGTGAGATGACAGCATATATAGGTCTTTCATCATGGAGGGGGTTTCAAGAGAATCAATAGCCATGAATGGTAGTAATTTCCTGGATTCAATTGCTAATTGAATGGCCAATTCAATTGCAATTGAATTCTGGAATTCATTGAATTCTGAAATTCAATGGCCAATGAATTCACAAAAATTTCAACAATCCCCCCATGAATGAAATTGGCGGGAGTACAAACCCCGATTACAAAGCTGACTGCAAGAGAGATAAACAACTGAAAGTCCCTGCATAGGATAGGTAGCGGTTAGCCTTGAACCTTCCCTTGTGAGAACCTATCGAATTTACCG
>JAOTRH010000026.1:8505661-8524420 GCA_034768845.1 Heliamphora exappendiculata | reverse complement strand
GTTAAGAACGGAGGTCTAGTGGTCGAAGTGCCTTCTCTAATCATATTTATTATTGCAAATCAATCAACTGAACCAATACTTAAATTTTATAAAACTTTTAAGTGACCCGCTCTGATACCAATTGAAAATTTTCTTTTTAAGAATAATTTGATTTGCATTTATCGATATATCAACACAAGAAAATAAACACAACCATACGAGAGCACACGATTTTTATGTGAAAAATTTTAACTCGGGTAAAAATTACGGGACCAATATAGGTTTAGATGAATCAAGCACTATGAATAAGTCTTAATTACAAGAGATCCTACAAAATCACCATTGAATCCATAACTTACAGAAGTAAGTCTACTCTTGTCGAATCCATGCATACTAAATTGTGTTTAATTGCAGATGGAATCCATCTCGGACTTTTTGTATTGAGAATGGTCCTCTGCCATAAAACTATAGGCACCCTTTCTAATGAGCTGATAAATATATTATTAATAATAATGTTACAACGCAAGAAAAAGAGATTATGCCTTAGGTTTAACTCTCCTAAACAATCATCTCAGGATGATCGAGGGATAGCGTCCGATTTCTCATATTAGACATCCACTCAAGATACACCACGAATTGATAAAAAGATAGAAATGTGACGCTTGATGATCTTCATAAAACTTGTGAATCTAATTGGTCATCAAGCCACAGTTAAACAGAAATCTAGAAAATATTGTTCTTGAGAGCCCATGACTGCCAGAGAGAGAGAGAGAGAGAGAGAGAGAGAAAGAATGCACCCAAGGGTTACAACTGCTCTAACCATAGCAGCAATATAAAGATGTCTCATTAAACAGATCAATTGATCGATCTTTTTACTGATTGATTGATGATCGATTTATATCAATTTGTTTATCAATCTATCTTTCAATACTTGTAATAATTGTGCATACTGATCGATCAATTTTTTCACTGACCGGATGGTAATCAATCTATATCAAGCTTGATCAATTTGCATCAATTTGTCTATCAATTCGTCAAGCAAAATTTGCAGTATAAGTATCTAAACTCTAAATTACTTTAAAGTTTTTATCCATAACTTAGAGTACTCAACTAAAAAAACGTTTTACATGGAATGAAATTTCACAAATAATTAATGAGTGTTATTAAAATGGATTATCAGTCTAATGTAGGATCTAAATCCTAACATAGAGATATATAATACTTATAGAATTTAAGTTATTTAAGATGACAAATATTCTCTCTATCCTTTAAATTAGATTTTGATGTTAAGAAATTTTAACGATCATTTTCAATTGAACAATGTATATACTAATTCAAAAAAATTTTGAGCAAAATAAATCCAGTTGTTAGTAAAAAACAATAAAATAAAAGAATAATAATAATTTCAAAAGTAAAAATATAATAAATTCTATAATCTAAACTATTAGAATAGGAAAACTATTGATTTAGTGAAGTTTTTGTGACCTTTTAAGTTATAAATAATATCCTCAAAGTAATATAACATTTTTATTAGGAAAAATTATAGAAACACCTCCTACACTATTTCTGAATATCACTTAACCCTCATGAACTAAAAACTCGTACAAAGTGGCCATACACTATTATTTCATTATAGAAACACCCCTAACAGAGTGGGTAAAGTGATACAAATAAATAGTATAGGGACCACTTTGTACGGATTTTTTAGTTCAAGGAGGTTAAGTGATATTCGGAAATAGTATAAGAGGTGTTTCTATAAATTTTCCATTTTATTATTAGTGTTTTTTTTGAAAACCGTTGTAAAAATTAAAAAAAGTACAAATTGATTTCTATAAGTTCTCAACCACATCATAATTCATACGTAACCCACGCATGCGTAAACACAATCATAAGTAATTTATACAATGTATAGAGATACATATGGTGGACGTTGGAGAAAATGAGAGTAACAATAAATTATATGAATGTAACAAGAAACATGTATAACGAAACCGTCACGACAATTAGATCACTTGTAAGAGAAACAAGTGAATTCTCAATTACAGTATGTTTACATCAAGAATCATCTTTGAGCCCTTATTTCTTTACTTTAGTTATGAATGAATTAACTAAATATATAAGGATGAGGTTCTATGGCGTATGTTATTTTTTGATGATATTGTCTTAGTGGATGAGATTAGGAGTAAGGTTAACGCTAAATTAAAAATGTGAAGAGAACTTTTGAAATCAAAAGAGTTTCGAATAAGTAGAAACAAAATTTAATATATAGAATATGATTTTAACAGTAATATGAGTATAAATGATGAAAAAGTTAGGATTCAAAACTAAGAAATAAGTATGAGTGAATATTTTTGTTATTTAGGTCCGATTATTAATAAAGATGGAGAGATTGCAAATGATGTAATTCACTAAAAAAAATGATAGATCTAAATTAACATGAGATACCGCATTAAGAAAATATATGAATCTATTAAAACTAATTAAAAATATGACTCTTAACATAGTAGAATAGTTTAAAAGAATTTATGTAATCACCCAAATTGATTGAAATAAATGCTTAATTTAATTTAATTTAGTTTAATTAGCATGAGTGTGAAGACGTCGTAATCAATTTGGGACTACAATCACCCAAAACAAACTGAAAATTATTGTAACCAAACTCTGTATTCCTTTGTTTGAAGGGAGATAGAGTTAAAAAAAAAAAAAAATAGTTGGAAAGCGAAGAAAAACGGTGAGAGCGATTTTTCCTCTTGTTTGATTATTGAAAACAGTATAGTGTTATTTTTTTTTCACTTTTATTTGTTTAATAATAATTAATGAAAAAATATGAAAATATTTAATACTAATTTACTTTTATAACCCTTTCAATTTAGTTCAAATCATTACTTGTTATAGATATAAAAATATATAATTAATATTATAAAAATAATTATATTCATCCCTACAACCAATTAAAAAAATAATTTAAACAACATCATTAACTGACTTTTCTTTTTTAAATCCTTAACTTCCTTCTTAAATCTTTCAATTCAAACAAAGGTAATCGATAAGACTAAGGCCACGTTTGAAGTGAGAAATTAGGGGATCACATTGGACTAATAGTCCTGAGATAACTTTTACTCCTTGTTTGTTTATTTTTTATTTTTTGTATTTGCATTAATACGCCGGATTGGATTTTCAATTCCTTATATAAGAGATAAATAGTGGAAAATGGGTGAGTGAGATAAATAGTTAAGGATTAAAGAGAAAAAGGAATAAATCATAAAATGATAATATTGTCATTTAATCTTACTTTTATAACATTTTTTTGAAGTTTTTATATGACCATTTTTATATCGTGATTTATATTTTTTCAATTGAGATAATTATTAGTGATTTTTTAGTTTATATTTCTTGTTTTATTTTATTTACTTTTTATTATTTTGTTTTAATTTATGAAACCAATAACGAATTAAATTAAATTGGACCAAATAATTTTTAGTTTTTTTTACTTGTTTTTTCTTTTTGTTTCTTTTCGTTTTAATAAAAAAGGACTGAATTACATTAGACTAAATAACTTTTTATCCAAAGAGTAGACAATTAATAAAATAAAATAAAATTTAAAATATTGAATTCAATAAATTTAACATTCATGATTAAATTTTAAAATAATTTTAATATAAGTTTTATTATCAATTAATAATAGAGTTTTAATTTTATAGTAAATTTTTTTTATATTTTTAGTTTCATGTAATAAGTGATATATTTATTAATTCATAAAAATGAGATATTAGTTAAATAAAAATATATCATTTTTTATTTCTAATAGTTATGATGCCTTAATAAATGTATCATTTAGATTTTTTTTAATTGTTTAAAACGAAAAATATGAACTCTTAAATAAAAATAAATTAGACATAATATAATTATTTTAAATTTAGTAAGACAAAAATTTTTAAAATAAAAATTATGGATTAAATTTTTTTATGTGATCTAAAATAATAATTAATTATTAAAAGTTTCTAAAATTTTTAAGGATGTTAATCCGATTTAATCTTATTAGAAATTTTAAACATGGCATTAACGAGGGTGTTTGTCAGGTCTTCGACACCAAAACCTCAAACTTCTCTCTCGAGACTCATCATGGATTCAATCAATTGCTTCGGGGGATCTGAAAGGCTCGCAACCTTAGATCGACAGCTCCGTCTCTACAAACCCCCTCCGACGTTTGATGATGACGAAGATGACGATACCGATTTCGAAGAGCAAAGAATCGAAGAGAGTGAAGGGAAGGTCGTTTCGGAGGTGGGTTTCGTCGAGTCTGCAACCCCAATTGCCCGCCAACCCGAGAGATTTAGACCCAAGAGGGCCGCCGTTCTGATCTGTCTCTTTGAAGGGGACGATGGCGATCTTCGCGTCATTCTCACTAAGCGATCTTCCAGGCTCTCTACGCACTCAGGCTAGTTTATATCTTTGAATATATGTATAAGAATAATATTACAAACACGAAAAATCAGATAAAAAATTTATCGGGAATTCAACATTAATGATTTAAATTCACTTTAAAGTGTAGTTCATATTTAAAATTTAGACTATTTATTTTGAATTTTGAGATTGTTTGGTTTGAATGATTGAGAGAAAAAAAAAGAAGTGAAATTCTCTCAAAATTCTCTCAAAATTCTCTCATTACTAATTAACGTTCGATTTATGAAAAAAAATAAGAATTGGAGAAAAAAAAAGTGTTATTCTTTTAGACCCCCTCTTTTGAAGTATCTCCAAATTGAAGAGATTTGGAGAGAGAAAATTTTAGGTATTTAGTTATTTAGTTATTTTTATATTATTTAAATTGTTCTTTTATAAATAAAAAAATGATAAAAATGTTATGTTCCTAAAATAATTAATATTATATTTTTGTAATATTTTTATAAAGTCTATTCAAACAAAATGAAAGAGAAATTATTTCTCTCTCTCGTATTATTTCAAACAAAAACTAAAAAAAAGTACAATCATTTTTTTCTTGTAACTTAAAAGAGTGAAAACACATCATTTTTTTTTCTTCCTCTTATAGCTGAAGGAGAGAAAATAAAATTATTTCTTTTCTTTTTTCGTATTAATAGCCAAATGGTCTGTAAGTGTTTGGAACAATTTTCATAGTAAGTAACTCTTCTGTATGTATAATCAAGTGGGTGCTTTCCATGTTTAAATTTAGAACATTCATTTTGAGTTGTAAGTACTTGGGTTTATTTTCATGGTAAGTGATATTTTTGTATGTATAATCAAGTGGATGTTTTGGGTTGATGATGATCATTGGGTTGTGCTTTTGTTGGGATTTGGGGCAAATAACCAAAGTAAATGGGTATATTTGTTCAATTTGGACAAATCGCTCGTTTGGTTTGTTTATCTAACAATAACTAGGATTCGTATTTGTTGGTTTATAACTAGTTTTGGAGAAAAAAACTTGGATAAATTTTGAGAGTTTTTTCTTTTTTTGGGATTTTAACGACAGAAGCCAAAGAAGTAAACAATTTTAACTAAATAGATGAAAAATATTCATTAAAGACGAAAATAAACAAGATAAAATCTAATTTATTGTCTTATTTTGAGTTTTTTTCAGATTTTCTTTTTTATATTTTGGTCAAATTCTTTTATCTTTTCGCTTCCCTCAATGTGAAAGAGTCAAAAAAATGTAATAATTTGACATAAAAATGAAAAAGATTTACTAACAACAAAACTAAGCAAAATATAACAAGTAACTAAGTCAGTATCCCAAACAAGCAAAATAAAGGTGGTTTTGGTTTTTGTATTTGGACGATGATACAAAAAGCCTCCACTTTGAGTAAAGGCTTTGAGGTGGAGGCCTGCAAAGCCTCTAATTGAAGTGAATTGGGGGGGTTTAGCTGAGTGTTTTTTACTCACTCTTCCCATATGGCACATGATGTGGGAAAACTAATAAATCTGCTAACAATATTATGGACAAAACTCCCCAAGTGTTGTGTATTGTGTGGGGGCAATTGTTTGTTTCAGTAAGTGACACCTCCTGATGATTAGTTATACTTGCTTGAAATGCATTGAGATTCCTTTGGTTTCAGATACTTGGTGTCTTTGGTTGCAGGTGAAGTTGCATTTCCAGGAGGGAAAGCAGAGGAGGGAGATGCAGATGATACAGAGACGGCAACTAGGGAAGCAAAGGAGGAGATAGGATTGGATCCGTCGCTCGTGAATGTTGTGACCGTCCTTGAGCCATTCTTGTCTAAGGTATGTGACATTTCTTTAGGTATGTGACTGTCCTGTGAAGGCGGATGGTGGTATCTTAAGTATGAGAGTGGGTGGGCACGATTAGATGTCGAGTGAGGTTTCTATCTCTCATCGGGTTGGTCTCTGTAATTGTGTTACCAAAAAATGCTAGACAGCTCAGCACTTTTTGCTATGGATCGTACATTCCGAGACGTGGTATCTTTGCATTTCAAAACAGAGAATTTAACATTCCAAAACAAGCCCTCCAAATCTTTCTTATTTATTTTCTGAACATTTTTTATGTGAGAAAAAATCAAACGTAATAAACTAAAATATAGAAAAAGTAGAACTTTGGTAAGACAAAGGGTCGGCAACCATTTGGTGTGGGACATATGTTACGCATGGAGTTGTAAGAATGGGAGTCGTCGGAAGAAATGACAATTTTGTTGGAGAGTTAATATGAGTTTCCGAGTCTCGGTCAACTGAGGATGGTTTGATATGGAGCTTGGTTTTGTCTGGGGACTTTTTCATGTGAAATCATTTTATATGGCTGTATGTGGTTTGATGACTCTTCCTTTCCTTGAAAGACTATTTGGAAGACTCAAGCGGTGGCTAAAGTTGCCTTGTTAAAAGGTGTTTTGCATAGAACAAGATTCTTATGATTGATAATTTAATCCCTTGGAGATTAGTTTTTGTGAATTGGTGCGATCTGTGCAAAAGGGATGGGGAGCCAGCAGATTATTCCTTTTACATTGTCCGGTGGCTTTGCACCTATGGACATCTGTTTTGTCTTGGTTCTGGATGGCTTGGGTTTTCCCTCGGACAGTGGTCAAGTTTCTTCGATGTTGGAAAGGTGCCAAGGTTTGTAAGAAGGAGGTTAGACAAACGATTCTGTTGTGTTTGATGTGCCTCATTTGGCCACAAACCGCCGGCACATTGATGGTATTGAGAGCCTTTTGCTCAAACATAGGAGCTCTTCAGTTAGTTTTCTGTCTAGTTAGGAGACAAAGGAATGCTTTGCTTCTATCGATCCGTTGGTAGATTTTGTGGAGTTTTTTGGTACACTCGAAAGTGTATCGGGCTTTTTTGTTTTATGGTCTTTTTGTGTACAGGTGGCATCCCCTTGATGCCTCTTTTAGAAAATTTTCTTTATTTATCAAAAGAAAAAAAAATGATATGTCTTTAACTGAATGCTGTTCCAGCTGAAATCAAGTCTGGGTTGTAGATTAAAGTTTTCCTTACTATTGCGGAGATATTTGTGTCGTTAAAGTTTCAGTTTTGGTCTTTATGTGGCCCATAGGAAGAAGGTGCATGGCTTTTGTATTTTGCTTCTTCATCATGCCTTTATATAACTATGTAGCCACTTGCGTTTGATTTAAGTTCAATTTAACCTTACTTGGGGGGTTTTGGTAACAAACCTTCATTTTCTATTTCAGCATCTCCTCAGAGTAATTCCTGTTATTGGCATACTTGCCAACAAAAAGGCATTCATACCTACACCAAATGCTGCTGAAGTGGAAGCAGTATTTGATGCTCCCTTGGAAATGTTCATAAAGGTTCTACCTTCTATTCACTTTTTTTGTGGCTTTTTTGCCTTCACTTCCCAAGTTGCAGTTAATGTGTTTATAAAGAATCCTACTTCCAATGTTTTGATTCAGGATGAAAACCGGAGAGCAGAGGAGAGAGAGTGGATGGGTGACAAGTATCTGATTCATTACTTCGACTACGAAACAGATTGTAAGAAGTATGTAATATGGGGTTTAACTGCTGGGATTCTGATTAGGGCAGCATCAGTTGTGTTCCAAAGACCACCGGCTTTTCTGGAGCAAAACCCCAAATTCAAGGTTCCTAGAGTTGTGGACAAAGATACTATAATGCCTTAAATTACCCCAATTTATTGTTCTAGATAGATGAACAGATTTGGATAAAGAGACTTACAGGGACTGAGACGACTTACCTTCTGTAAACCATTTGGATCGACTAATTTGGTAAGTGGATGCTCAAAAAAAATTGAGCAGTGACGAGGCAACTTATCTCTACTGTCAAAAGGAAAAATTAGTTGAGAGTGACTTTTGAGGTTGCATTGCTACTGGATAAGTTTTCTTGAGGTGAGTCAATCTAAATGAGCAAAAGTTTTCTCGTTTTTGTGCAGTTCTTGATTGGTTGATATTATATGGACTAGGGTATAAGTGTCAAGTCCGAGTATATATTTAGAGATTGGACACATGAAATCTCTAAACTAAGGATACACTTACTCAAGTAAAAAGTATTCAAAAATTAGTTATGAGTGTGTGGATACTGTAAAAAAATGAGTTGAGAAGCAATCCACAAGGCGATGTTTTAGCTCCTTCATGTATTTATTGGATATTGGCTTGTATATACTAATTTTCCATATCAAACATTTATTTATATTTTTAATAGTTTTGTTGACTATAAGTCATATATCTGATTTTAGTATATTATTTTTACACTTTACTATTCTCTGATTGAGATTTCAGATGTATCCAATAAACGTAGCCGCACATGACATACATCTTGTACCTGTGTGGAGTTGTGTTGACACTGATACTAACTAGTGACTGTGTGTAATATAGATTGGTTGGTTCATGCAGGGCCTGGTCCAAGTCCCGGAAGACTTGCTTGGTTGAACAATCAACAATATATGACCTGCAAAAAAGATAAGGCCCCAAAAATTGGGTAAAGATTGAAAGTAAACTCAGCATGTGGCATCTTTTAAGTACCAGCAGCATGAGAAATGTGTCTACTGTATTGTCAGGGATACTATGTAATTGCTTCAAGATGATGCTGAATGCTTGACTATCGATTCTATGTTCATGCCATTTTATGTTGCAGAACTGTTTTTAGGGCTCCAATTGGTAACAAACAGGGGCACGTTTTGTACTGTACCAGGGTGATTCCATATGTGTGGAGAACGAAAAGAACTAGTCCCAAGTGATGATCTCCTTGATTGGATCCCTCTTGCACTTGTACAAAAGGGTGAGTGTATTTGGCGGGATTGTGCCGAAACCCCCTCTGATACTTAAGTAAGTGTTTGATAAGCTTGAGTGATGAGAATCTTTTGGTGAAAAGTTCTCATAGGTATTTTAGCAAAGTTTCAGCAAGTAATTTTTGATGTGTTACCTTGAGTCGTATGATCTCCTATTTATAGTAGATTTTGGTGCTCCTTTTGACAAGAAAGCATCATATTTTTCAAGCTTTGCCTGAGCGGGAAGCTCCCCTCTTTTTTAGGGTTTGGTTTGAATCATTTTCTTATGAGACAATTGATTGCAGGTGATATTTGGTGTAGCCCCAGCTGTCATTAATGCATGTAGTATGGATAAATTACTGTCATTAATAATTTTACTCGGCCACGCATCATTCAAATGCTCTCTCTTTGACCACGTTGCAATTAATGCATGGTGTAACGGGCGTTTCTTTTCAGGCAATGCCACTGCATTCCACTCAACTTGTGCTCCTTAATTCGATACATGACTACAAGCTTACCGCTTGGGTCAAGTTCTTTTAATTCTGGATTTGGGTCATTAAGGCAGATCGACCCATACTGTCTTGGTCCGAATCCCTTCATAGACTAAATTAATTTATCAAATAATGTGATATAACAACAAGTATTGAGTATAAGTAGAATTTATGTGGGATTAAATCGAGTGCGAAAGTTGCTCAATTGGCGAGAGCAAGAGCATAGTAGTGGGATATTTTGTCAGCCTTTAAAAAAATGATAGATGCTAATAAGAGTGAAAATATAGATGATTGACAATAAGTGATGAGTGATTAAAATTAAAAAGATAAAAAAAAATAAAAAATAAAGAGAAAAAAATGAGAGATAAACATAATAGCTTTTGCTTTTAGTTTTATTACATTTTAAAGAATAAGTTATATATAAATATTTATATATATAAGTTTATTTAATTAACATAACTTAGACAAAACAGAACAAATCCATCTTTTACTCTACTTATTAGTGTAGACTTAATTAGTTTAAAATGATAAGTTTATTTTACATTTAGTAATAAAATTTACAATTTAACCAATAAAAAAAATTAAATATTATTTATCAACATTGTAAGATAAATAAATAAATTTATTTTCCAAGTAGTAGGATCTGTTTCTAATGTCGGTGACCAAAAGAAAATGGCCTCCAAGCGTCATCAATCACTAGATGAATACAGGCATACGGGCAAAATCAAAAGTAAAAAATCTTTATTTGTGTTGTTCAAAAAAAAAAAAAACATCCAATAATTTACTTTTTTTGATAAACTACTAAGAGCCAATTTTCATTACAATCAATAAAGGCATGTTTTGATCGATGAATTACTCACTATTTTATTTTTATTTTTTAAAATTAAAAATTCTACGTTTGTATCGTGAGATTGATATTAATTATTCGATGGATGATGAATTATTTATTTCTCATTCATAATATTAATAATACTAGACTTCTTTTAATAATATTAGTATCAGATTCTAAATTATCTTTCATTTTTATCTAATGATCAAAAATAACTCTTATCCCATTCTTTATCACACTCTAACCAAACGTGAACTAAATTTCTCACTGTACACATAATTCATTCTATAATTCATCAGTTTTTAAAAAAAAATACAAAACTCACAGTAATACTTATTTCTCTCATATCTTATTCAATTTCATCTAAAATAACAAACGAGCCCAAAAGGTAAAATTGCTGTTTTTCCCTCTTTTATGCATAAAATATGTCATTTTATGCATACAATTAGTCTGCAAATACTACGTTAGCCTTAAGCAACAAACAAAATATGAAATCTCTCATCAAATAAAAAGGTACATATGCATTTAGGATGTATTAAGTTTGTGTAACATTGTTTACGATTGAAATGAGTAGAGAGAAGGAAAGAAGTCGGACTGGTTATATCTCATGTTTTACTTTTCGGATAGCACAGTTTCATTCTCTCAATTGGTGGCAAGACAGATGCCAGCATGACTAATCTGTTTTAGCCTCAATTGGTGGCAAGACAGATGCCAACATGACTAATCTGTTTTAGCAGAGGACCCTCGTCAACACAACTCAAACACAGATAATGGTGCAAAATATGTATAAAGCGCGATTACTTTTTATTGAACTCGATTTGAGAATTCAACTATGAGAGAATAGTGGAAAATGAAAGACAATATATTAAAATCAAATATGTAATTTATAGTTATCATGTGAAAAATAATCTATTAAGAACATAAACAAATTTTTAATGTGAAAAATCAATATGTATAAACTAACAAATACCTAAAAAACCTAAAACATGGACTTGTGAATTACTGTTTGACTCATTTCTTGGTTCATTGTATTCTAGGTTTTGTCATATTCACGCACTCGTATTTAATTTTTAAATATTTTTTTAGCCGAGTTCATGTATCCTTAATTTAAAAATTTTATGTATCCGATCTATAAATACACACCCATACCTGACACTCGTACCATAGTCCGTGTAACATAGCAAATTACACAATTGACAACAAAAGAAATATCACACCCAAAACTATGCAACCCTTGCGAGAAAAAATTACAAGTAATTAGCAATAAGTTTATCGAGTCTTCCGTACAAGACTGAGGCAAAAGCAATTACAAAGAAAAGAAAAGTGCACAAATGCATAAAACCTGTGCAAACTCAAATCCTTTTCCCACGTATCAGGAACTAATGAAATTGTATCTCTTTCATAATGATAAACATGGCAACTCTGCATCGATTTGCATATCAGGAATAGTTTCAAATAAAAAGGAAAGTGGAAATTCCAACCGAAATAAATAACAAGAAATTATCGAAAAGCAGTCAGTTCAAAAAATACAGAGAAGTCCATATATTTAGATCCCTCAGCTAAATACCTCATAGAATTTCTCAATAACAAGCAAACCTGAATCAATTGATTCCAGGGGATCCTTCCGAAGACGGTGTCTTAGACAGTTGGGAATGACGGTTGCAATATCCTCTGGCGTTACTTTATCTCTTCCTTTTAGAGCAGCCAAAGCTTTTGCTGCCCTATTTGTCACTATGTCACCTCTCAATCCATCAACATTGAGCTCTGCACAAACCTTGGAGATTTTAAAGCGGAGATCATGATCAAGCTGAACAGAAGAAAGAGAGTCCCTAGCTGAAGAAATTTGCTGCTGGAGCTTCTCTTGCTCTGCCTGATAAGAAACCCTGAATTCCTTAGGGTTCTTATCAAACCGAGCTCTCTCCTCCACAATCTTTACTCTCAACTCAGCATCCCGCACGGTGCCTACTTGTGCATGCATCCCAAACCGATCAAGAAGCTGTGGCCTGAGTTCACCTTCTTCAGGATTTCCGGATCCAATTAGTATAAACCTAGCGGGATGTGAAATTGAAATTCCCTCCCTTTCAACAGTATTCCATCCTGAGGCAGCAGAATCCAAAAGAACATCTACTAAATGATCATCCAAAAGATTGACTTCATCCACGTATAGAATTCCTCTATTAGCTTTAGCAAGAAGGCCAGGCTCAAATGCCTTGACACCCTCTGTAAGGGCCTTTTCTATGTCAATTGTTCCACAGACTCGATCTTCTGTAGCGCCCAGTGGCAAATCAACCATGTTGATTTTGGTCATCATGACAGGAAGTTCCTCGCCCCTCACAACTCTTTCTCGGACTTCCATGCCCATGGATTCTGGATCTACTGGATCAGAGTTAAAAGGATCACCAGCAACGACCCTTATTTCGGGAAGTAAATCAACCAAAGACCTAACAGTCGTAGATTTCCCGGTTCCCCGGTCACCCATTATCATGACACCCCCAATCTTGGGATCAATCACATTTAGAAGAAGGCATAATTTCATCTCATCTTGACCTACTATAGCAGAGAATGGATACACTGGCCGCTGACTTTCCATAAAGGCAAGCTTTTGCACCTGAAAATGATAAGAGTTCATGTTACGACTAAACTGAATCAAACGAGAAAAGAACAAAAAAAATAATCACACAACACATGATTTATGATGTCCGGCTTAAAGCCTACGACCACAGGTGAGATCGGCACAGACACATGATGCACTATGCAAAACAGTAAAAGAGGATGATACAATGAGACGACTGTAACCGTAACTCACATAAAAAACCTAGGTCCTGAATTACCCAATAGATATAAAAAGCCCTGATATGACGAATCAGGGTTGGGCATATTTGCCCGTAAGATGGCTCGCACAGTCGCACGGGTCGCCAACTGTCATAAAGAGAAACTGGGTTAATACAAGACAAACCCACAACAGTTCACAATCTTTGGCACAATCAACTCGAACCATACCATTAGATTTCTTTGATGACGATGCCATCCAATAAATACTTTCTTCCAAGGATTACACTTCCTAGTTTGAACCTAAAACCCCGTATTTGCAGATTTTCTATCAATCTTGTCTCGGTGATAAATTGTTTCACAAAGAAAAACCAGAACATGCAAATAAACAGAACTTTCAACAAACATATGCAGTGCAATTCTAGGACTCTCAACTCCACCCAAACAATGCACAAATTCTTCACATGTAAAACTTCAATAACCAAATTACTAACAATTTGTATGCTTCTGGCTACAATAATAACATCAGATAGAAATTATATACACTGTAACAATGTATCTGAAGACACCCAGATAAAGAAACTTCATACCTGTTGTTGGACAGGACTGACTTCAGTGGCAACGTTAGTAATAGGAAACCGGAGCTGAGACCTCCCCTTCTTCCCTGAAACTGCAATCCCTCCATTGAACTTCCTCCCGTTACCTTGCCCTGAAAATCAAATTTTTCTTCAGAAATTCCGAATTCTGCTTAAAACCAACATCTTTTCTCAAAAAACATGAAATTTTTTAAGACAAAGAAACACTACAAATGAACTTCGTGGTGGTCATATCTTACCCAAATCGAAGAATGTAAGGCAGAAAATATAATATGAATTAAAAGGAAAAAAAAAGAAGAGAGGAAGAAGTAATGAACTGTTGATTTATATCAATACGGATATAGATCTACCTGGGGTTGGAGAGAAGGATTGAAATGGGGACTTGGAGGATGGAGAAGAAATGGGTCGAGAGGGAAAGCTTGCGGCTGCGGAAGAAGTTCCAAGAACACCGGCCATAATCCAGATTTTGACTTTGCAGGGGAAGAGTTTTGGGTTACAGGAGTGTGGGTGTTTCAGGAGCTTCAAAACTTGGCACGATGGTATTCGTTTCGAGACTTCTGGGTTGGTTTGGTGTGGATAAGATAATAGATTTCCATTTCCCAATCAATTCTCCTTGCATCCTTTGGTCTCAAATTTAATAAAGAAATGCCATAAATTCATAAAATTTATTCATAAGTTTTTTTATAATTTGAAATATATAATTTAAATTGATTTATTTATTCAAATAGTCCGTAGGTAATTCGTTCTTTTTTTTTGGGCTACGGTTCTAACAGTTTTAAGATGTATTTTTTTTAATAGAAATCGAAGTCAAACACACCGTCAACACCGATATTAACAAATCCTTCAAGTTTGAAAGACTATTTGTCAAACGTTGAAAATAAAAAATGTTCTTTTATCTTACTACACAAAAGCTTATCTCTTTTTACTATTCTATAAAACTCACTGTTGCGGATCTACCCACAACCTAAAATCAAGATAAGATTTCATAATGGTCTGAACAAGATTTTTTTTGCAAAAATTTCATTTTAAATGTGTATCCAATGACCTTTATGACTACAATGTTTGGGATGCACTTTAGAAAAAATATGACACTAAGGAGGTTGGATTTAAAAAATATGCTGTTAATCGTTATTTTAAATTTCAAATGGATGACGATAAATATGTGGTGATCCAGTCTCATAATTTATAAAAAATTGCACATAAACATTTACGAGTTGCATGCTCATCGATAAACTGCCTCCTACTTGAAAAGACTTTAAAAATACACTCTAGCACAAATCAAAAGAGTTCTCCTTAGAAAGCTTGATTGTTCGACTCTGAATTGAGGAAGAGGCGTGAAAACAAGATTTGAAAGAAGAGAGGTTCACCTTGTTTCAAACAAAAGAAACCAAAGCTCGATTGTCTTGAAGTCGCAAGCAAAAATAGGAAAACCAAACTAGAACCGAAGGAATCAAAACGAAATGCCCTATCATTACAAGAAAAAACCCCCTTTAAGCCAGGCTTGAAACACAGATTCTGTCCAATTCGTGTGTTACAATTGTAACAAGCCTGGGTATATGGCTCGAAATTATCGGAACAAGAGGCGTCCTGTTCCACAGGCGCACTTGACCGAAGAGCCACTTGTGGCTATGATATCAGAAGTTAATCTGATGAGTGGATTCGAATGGTGGTGGATAGACATTGGTGCCTCTTGCCATGTCTACTTTGATCGTTTCCTATTCAAGAGCTATTCCGAGGCAGACAACAAGAAAGCGTTGTTGGGAGATTCCCACACCACTAAGGTACTCAGGACTGGGGAGGGGGAACTGAAGTTTACTTCTGTAAGGAGTGTCACTATGAAAGAAGTCTTGCACACTCCTGAAATGAGAAAGAATCTTATCTCCAGATATCTCCTCAATAAGGCCGGATTTATCCAAACCATATGAGCTGACCAGTATACTATTAGTAAAAATGGAATGTTTGTGGGAAATGGATATGCTATTAATGGCATGTTCAAACTCAATATTGAAATGAATAAAACTGCTTCTTCTGCTTATACTGTTTGTTCTGTTAATGTTTGGCATACTAGACTTTGTCACGTTAACAAGAAATTAATTAAAAATATGAGTACTCTAAGTTTTATTCTTAGTATTATTTTAATAATTTTGAAAAATGTGAATCATGTAGTCAAGCCAAAATCACTAAGAAATCACATAAGTCAAACTTTCAAGAATTTGAAATTCTAGACTTAATACACTCCAATATTTGTGAACTTGATGGAATCTTCACCAGAAATGAAAAAAGATATTTTATTACTTTTAATGATGATTGTTCAGACTATACAGTTGTGTATTTGATGAAACACAAAAGTGAGGTATTAGAAATGTTCCTAAACTTTCTAAATGAAATTGAAACTCAATTCTATAGAAGAATTAAAAGGCTTCGTAGTGATAGAGGAACTGAATATGAAAGTAACGAATTTGTTGAACTATACAAAAGTACAAAAATTATTCATAAAACTACTGCTCCTTACTCACCAGAAATGAATGGAAAAGCAGAACGTAAAAATTAAATTTTTACTGAATTAGTAGTTTCTATTATGATTAGTTCAGGAGCAGCTTCACATTGGTGGGGTGAAATTTTATTGACTGTTTGTTATGTATTAAATAGAATACCTAATTCTAAATCTCAAATTTCACCTTATGAATTATGAAAAAATAAAAATTCAATGTGTCTTATTTTAAAGTTTGGGTCTGCCTAGCATATGTTTGTATACCTGACCTTAAAAGGTCAAAACTTGCCTTAAAAGGTCAAAACTTGCTAGTAGAGCATATGAATGTGTTTTTATTGGATATGCTATTAACAGTAAGGCTTATAAAATTTTTGATATAAATAACAATATGATCATTGAATCAATTGATGCTTGCTTTTATAAAAAAAAATTCCCTTTTAAATCAAGAAATAGTAGGGGTATTAATTCTGATATTGTCCTACCAAGACCAGAGGAACCTAGAAACTTGAACTATAGAAATGATGAAATAGAGCCTAAGAGGAGCAAAAGAGTTCGCACCTACAAGGACTTTGGTCATGATTTTTATGCCTTCTCTATAGAGGGTGACCCCACCCCTCTTTAGGAAGCCTTGTCGTCCCTAAACGTTGACCTTTGGCAAGAAGCCATTAATGATGAAATTAATTTACTATAGTTCAATAGAACCTAAAAACTGGCAAACGTACCTTTTGGCTATAAAATCATTGGCTGTAAATGAGTGTTAAAAAGAAAACTAAAACCTGATGGCTCGATTGATAAATATAAAGCTAGACTTTTAGCTAAAGGTTACAGGCAAAGAGAAAACATAAATTTTTTTGACACGTATTCTATAGTGACTAGAATTACTTTTATTCGAGTCTTATTTGCTATTCCTGTTGTCCATAATTTGATTGCCCACCAAATGGATGTAAAAATAGCCTTTTTAAATGGTGACTTAGAAGAAGAGATTTATATAGACCAACACGAGGGTTTTGTTATCCACGAACAAGAACATAAAGTGTGTAAATTGAATAAATCTCTATATGGTCTAAAACAGGCACCTAAATAATGGCATAAAAAATTTGATACTTTAATGATATCAAATGGTTTTAAAATCAACAAAAGTGATAAATGTATTTACTACAAACTTGAGAATCATGTATGTGTCATTATTTGTCTGTATATTGATGACTTGTTGATATTTGATTCTAATATATCAATCGTGACTAGAACTAAGTCGTTGTTAAGTCAAAATTTTAACATGAAAGACTTAGAAAAAGCCAATGTAATCTTGGGAATTCAAATTACTATGTCAGAATACGGAATCTTTCTTAATTAATCTCATTACATAGAAAAGATTTTGAGAAATGCAACTACTTTGATTGTAAACCTGTTTGTACTCCATTTGATCATAGTGTCAAGTTATTTAAGAACATTGGTGATCGTATCAAACAATTTGAGTATGCTAGCATTATTAGTAGTCATTGGTATGCTACTGACTGTACTAGACCTGATATTGCTTATGCTGTCGGAGTTTTATGTAGGTTTACAAGTAGACTTAGTATGAAGCATTGGTATGCTGTTGAAAGGGTTATGCAGTATCTGAAAAAAACCATGAACCTAGGATTATACTATCAGAGGTTTCCCGCTATCCTAGAAGGATGCAGTGATGCCAATTGGAACACCCTTTCGGATGACTCCAAGGCGAGCAACGGATATGTTTTTAACATAGCTGGAGGTGTAGTCTCTTGGAAATTCAAGAAACAAACTATCTTGGCACAGTCTACGATGGAGTCTGAGATGATAGTGCTAGCTACTGCTAGCAAAGAGATAGGATGGTTAAGAAATCTACTGTCAGATATCCCTCTATGAGAAATATCGATACCAGCCATACTAATCCACAACAATAGTACCGCAACTATTGTAAAAGTTCAGAACCGTTATTATAACGGCAAGAGACGACAAATACGCCATAAGCACAGCATAATGAGAGGGCTACTCACTACTGGTGCTGTTAGAGTGGATTATATACGAACTGATGAGAACCTGGCTGATCCTTTAACGAAAGGACTAGCACAGGAAAAGGTGTGGAACACCTCGGAGGGGATGGGGTTAAAGCCTGTTAAGAAATGAGTCACTTGGGATATATATCACCCAACCTATGGACTGGAGATCCCAAAAAATAGGTTCAAAGGGATAAACAAGCCACATAGTGATATGCTATGAATCATGCTAAAAGAATTACACTTCAAGTCCATCCCTAAGAAGCATGATATCCTGAAGCGAGAAAAAGGTTGAGTTACCTTATAACTCTTAATGAGTTCCATAGCTCTATGTCGAGTGGAGTACCTACGCTATAGGAGTATTCTTCATAGACTCACCTATATGAA
>JAOTRH010000026.1:8479511-8495532 GCA_034768845.1 Heliamphora exappendiculata | reverse complement strand
ATGGTTCAAGTGATTCATACCTCGAGTACTAGTGGGTAGCAGATCTTCAAGCTGCTCTGCTGTCAATTCTTGAGCCGCTGAGCACAAAGATCTGGCAGCAGAAACAACAAAACATTACGCACAATTCCTTAAGTGCTCCAAATGGATTCAGATAGTTTAACAGCACCACTTTGAGTATAAAACAGGGGAAGGGGCCACTACGCATGGGGCTGTATTAACAGTGGGAAAAGATGCAAACACATGCATGAGAGAGAGAGAGAGAACAGAAACCAGTACTACAGCTTCCATATTGACATGGTTGACAATTTAAGTTCACAGTTGTGAAAGTGAGATAGATCTACATCAGATTTTCTCTGATCTACACAAATTAATCCAAGTTAGGAAAAATGTTTCAGAAACCAAGGTACGATTTGGTAAAACTTCAAGTATTTTTTTTATAATAATTCAAATAATAACAACATTATTTCTGTGACATTCTGCTTTTTCTTAAAAGTGAAAGTAAAAAATCAAATGAGAAAACATCTGAAGACCATCTCCCAACTAAGAGTACCATTCCCAGCATGGGACTGGAGGAGAGGGTCATATGCAAACACCCAAATGAGGAAAAATTGCAGAAACATGTCATAAGAGTACCATTCCCAGCATGGGACTGATGGAGTGAGGGTCATATGCAAGGGCCTACACACCCAAATGCGGAAAAATTGCAGAAACATCATAAGAGTACTGTTCCCACCATGGGACTGGAGGAGAGGTCATATGAAAGGGTTTACACACCCAAATGAGGAAAAATTGCAGGAACGTGTCCATGTGAGCATGTCAGATAAAGACAGTCCAATGTACTAGAGCTTCCCTATTTACATTCTTATGAAGTTGGTTTGGAATTAATGAAGGTATGGTGGTGCTTTCCAATTTTCTGTGATAAAGAAAAAACTTCCTTACCGTATTGAAAACTGGGCACTCAAGAACAAGTACATAAGCTGAATGCAGCTAAAACAAATGCAGCAGCAGTACAAGAAAGTCCAAAATTGAATGGCAACATGTTTGTGGAATCTTAAAAAAGCAATGCATGCATCCACCCCAACCCCCATGCGCGCAATCATTCACACACATTGACACACACAAAGGAATCAATAACGTGATGGAAGCCAAAGAAATAATCTAATTATTCAAAAGCCATGGTAGGCATTGTGAGAATATATTATTGGGATATTTTTCTATTATTAGGATTGTCAAAATATACTATTATTATTATTGGAATATTTATCCATTGTTAAGATCTTGTTTTCTAGTTAGTCTTATTACCATTATTAAGGTTTCTACAACTTATATATTTGATGTATTCCTTCATTGTTATTCAAACTTTTTGGTATTATTATCTAATAATAATAGTTTCTTCCATTTGTCATCAAGATATTAGAGCAGAGTTCAAAACCCTAGTACATCGCTGACCTCCATTCTCTTCGGTGCCACCGACCTCCCTTCCCTCCGGCATTGTTGTCGTCTTTCTTCTTGGTACCACGACTTGTCCTATCCTCTACAAAAACCCTTTTCTATTCTCCCTTCGGCGCCATCAACTTGCTCTTCTCCCTTCGGCACCATCGACTTCACGTTGCATGTACGCCGCCCGACCCTCGAAGCTCCTTCTCCCTTCGGTGCCGTCAACTTCACCTTGTGTTTGCAACGTCGACCATCGAAACCCTAGCCGCCAACCCTCAGAATCTCTGAAATCTCATAAACCCTAGCCGCCAACCTTCTAAACCCTTGAAAACCCTAGGCCGCCGCAACCTACAGCGGTGACCACAACAACCCTCTGCCTTGCTAACCTCCGACGACCTTCTTCAATACATCGAAAACCCCCGACGATCTTGCCGAAACCCTCTCTGTCTTGAACATTGGCACTGTTTGGCTTTGTTGGTTCTGTTTGGATCTGTTTAGTTGTTTGGCTTGTAGACAAAAAATGGTTCTATTTGGCTCTTGTTCCCCATTTTTTCTTGACTATGGCCGACGAAAAATTGCAAGCAATCAATATTTGCTTCAATTGGTTCAACTATTCTTATTGGTCCAACGTAATGAAAAGCTTTTTTCTCGAAAAAGGGCGATGAGGATATGTCACAGGTTCTACCGTTCGACCTTCAGACCCAAAGGCTAAAGATTATGATTCCTTTATTGCAACATGGGACATGGAGAATGCACAAGTCCTCACCTGATTCTACAATTTTGTGGAACCAAGTATCAGAATGAATTTAACTAAATATACAACTGCCAAGCATGTATGGGGCTATCTTCATCTCACTTCTAATTTTACCAAGCAATATGAGTTGGAAATGACCATTCAAAGCGCCAAACAAAATAACAGTCCATCCAAGAATTTTACAATGAGTTGAAAACTTATTGGGATCAATTAGCACTTACGGAACCCCCTCACTTGCAAATGATTATCAGTTATCTCCAGTATCGTGAAAAGCAAAGGCTCATACAGTTTCTAATGGCTTCCGTATTCAGTTTGAGCCACTTCATGGTGCACTCCTCCATCGCTCTCCAATGCTTTGATGGAGCTATTCGTGAACTCATTGCAGAAGAGACAAGTTTTAAGGTTGCTCAAATAGCTATTTCTTCTCCGTCAGTCTTTGCCGCTCCTTCGTCAGTTGATGCCATCTCTCGTCCTCCACTGCTACCCACTCCACCTCCTCATTTGATTCAGGTCACGGGGAAACCGAAATCCCAAGTTTCTATGAATGAATGCAATTTTTGTCATCAGAAGAACCATTGAAAGTCTATTTGTCCTAAGTTAGTACAGAAGGGCCACTCTTCCGCCACCTCTCATACTTCGACATCGTCTTATCGCCCCATGCTGCTCTTGTCACACCTGTATCACATGACACCACATCCCCCATGTCTCAGTCGTTGTTAGATTAGTTTCATCAATTTTAGGCTATGCTCGCTTCTTCTGGGGCTCCCTCGCATGCTTCCATGAATACCTCCCATTCAGGTTCGCATAATTCTTACTTATCGAGTATATCATCCTCCACATGGATCTTTGACTCTGGCTGTTCCCATCATATGATTTCTAATTTGTCATGTCTTAGTAATTGCGTTTCTCCCTCTTCCCTTATTACTGTTCACGCTGCAAATGGTACACCTATGCAAATTATCTCTATCGGTTCGGTTGTTCTATCCTCTTTGTCTTCATTGTCTATTCCTAATGTGTTTTATATACCGCAATTATCCATTAGTCTCTTGTCTATTAGTCGGCTTTCTGATTCTGGTTTTACTGTTCTTTTTTCTTCCACTGGTTGTGTTGTACACGAACGGACCTCTAATAAGCAAATTGGGATCGGGCGTAGAGCTGGTGACCTATACATTCTGGAGAGCCTACACCTTCTGATGACTTCCTTTGTTGCTATGTCATCCTTTTCTTTAGACCAGCAATCTCCCCCTTTGTTCATTTGGCATTCCTGTTTGGGGCCATTTATCTAGTGAACGTTTAAAAATTTTGGTTCAGTCTAGTAGATTAGGCAAAGTATCAGTCAATGATATTTCTAAATGCAGCAGATGTAAACTGGCTAAAATGTAAACTATTCCATTTACTAAAAGCACTTCTATTTCTACTTCTCCTTTTTCTACGTTCATACTGATGTGTGGGGCCCTTCACCCATTGCCACCAAGGGTGGCTCTCTCTATTGTGTCATTCATTAACGATTATAGTCGATTCTGCTGAGTCTACCTTATGTCTCACAAATTTGATTTATTTCATATATACTGCAATTTTCACTCTATGGTTCAAACCCAGTTTTGTACTATTGCAAAAATTCTTCATTCGAATTTGGATGGGGAGTACTTTTCGACTAAATTTACTGATTTCCTTGCTTTTTCTGGTACCATTCATCAGTCCTCTTGTTCTGATACCCCAGCCCAAAATGGTAGAATGAAAAGAAAACATCGACATATTCTCAATACAGCTCAGTCTCTCCTCTCTTCCTCCGTCCTTGCTATTTTCTGAGGAGTTGTTCTTACGGCCGTGTATCTTCTAAATCGTATGCCTTCTCTTCTCTCTGGTATCTCTCCATATAAAAATCTTTTCAGCCAGTCTCATAATTATTCTTTGCGTCAGGTTTTTGGTTATGTCTGCATTGTCCTTCTACCAAAACGCGAGCAGACTAAACTTAGTGCCCGTTCTGCCCTTTGTCTTCTTAGGGTATGACCTTCAGCAAAAAAGGTATCGGTGTTATGACCCTGTTTCCAAACACCTGTATGTTTCACGCCATGTCGTGTTTCTCGAACGTCTCTTCTATTTTAATCTTTCTCCCACGTATGCCCCCATCTCCAAGGAAGATTTGATTTTTTTGGATCATTTTCCTCTCGATGTGCCTTCTGACGAGTTCATATCTAATCGTGATGTTACTCAACTACCTCCCTCATCTCGCCCTTCTCTGCCTTCCTCTTTCTCGTTAGTCTACTCCCGCCGAATGGTTACCTCTTCTCCTTCATTGCCCTCCATCTCTGATCCTGCTCCTACTGCTCCTTTGACGTCTGATTCTCCTGAACGACACTATTCTTTGCATACCCATACATCACTGGTAAGACTTGGTTTCTTGCATGCATGTTTCTCTCCATCCTATCGTACTTTTTTAACGTCCATTCATGCCAATTTTGAGCCTTAATCTTATAAGAAAGCGTGTACTGATCCTAATTTGGTGAGTGCCATATCTGAAGAATTGACCTCTTTTCAAAAAATTGATTCTTGGGAGCTTGTTCCATTACCTACAGGTAAAAATCTCATTAAGTGTAAGTGGGTGTACAAAGTTAAAACTCACTCTAATGGCTCTTTAGAGCGTTACAAAGCTCGTTTGGTTACCGAAGGCTTCTCTCAAGAATATGGTGTGAATTATGAGAAGACCTTTGCTCTTATGGCTAAAATGACCACCGTTCGTATCCTTATCTCCGTCACTGGCCTCTATTTCAACTAGATGTAAAGAATGCATTTCTCAATGGCAATCTCAATGAAGAAATTTATACGACCCCCTCCGGGTCTATCTCATCCCCCAGACTTGGTTTATCGCCTTCATCGTGCCTTCTATGGTCTCAAGCAATCTCCTTGAGCCTGGTATGATCGTTTTCAGTCTACTATTTCCTATATTAGTTTTCATCCCAAGGCACGTTATTCGACCCTGTTTATCTGTTATACCTCTGCTAGTCTTGTGGTCCAGCTCTTATCTATGGATGACATGATCATTACTAGTTCTGACACTACCACTATCTCTAACATCAAGCAACATCTCTTTTGGGAGTTTGAGATGAAAGACTTGAGTTCTCTTCGGTATTTTCTTGGTATTGAGGTTGCTACTTCTCCAAAAGGCTATCCTCTATTCCCCTCTCTCAAACTAAGTATGCCCATGAGGTTGTTCACCGATGACAAAATTGTTGACACTCCCAATGAACTGCTTGCTAAGTTTTCATCCACTGATAGTGTGCCACTTGAGAACTCTTCTCTTTATCGGGAGTTAGTTTGGTGCTTAGTTTATCTCACAGTGGCACGCCCTGATATCGCTTATGTTATTCATGTCGTTGGTCAGTTTGTCTCTGCTTCACGCTCTACCCACTAGGCAGCTTTACTCCGTATCATTCGCTATGTTCAGCACAATTATCTTTTAGAGTTTGTTATTATTATCCACCTCCACGTTGACTCTTCAAGCATATGCAAATGCTGATTGGGGCTGGTAATGTCTCCGATAAGAAGTCCACTAGCTTTTGTGTCTTTCTCAGTGATTTTCTTATTTCTTGAAAAAGCAAGAAACAGCCTGTGATAACACGTTCCACTGCCGAGGCTAAATATCGGGTCGTGGCCCATTCTACGTCTCCTACCTCTTTATACTGTGACAATAAAATTGCCATTTAGATTGCCCATAATTCTGTATTTCATGAGCGTACCAAACATATTGAGATTGATTGCCACTTTGTCCGTCACCATCTTCAGTTGGATACTATTTGATATCTCTTTACCATTTATTTTGTCCACCTTGCAGCTTGCCGGTTTCGTCACCAAGACTCACACTGCGGCTCACTTTCGTTTTCTACTGGACAAACTCTCACTGCTCTCTGAGCTCGCATCATGAGTTTGGGGAGGGGTGAGAATATATTATTGAGATATTTTTTCTATTATTAAAATTATGAGAATATATTATTATTATTATTGGAATATTTACCCATTATTAAAATCTTGCTTCCTAGTTAGTCTTATTACCATTATTAGGGTTTCTATAGCCTATATATTTGATGTATTCTTTTATTGTTATTCAAGCCTTTTTGCATTATTATGCAATAATAATAGTTTCTTTCCTTTGTTATCAGGCATAAGTCAGCCGATCGAGGTAATTTGAAAACTTGCTCAATTAAGTAAGAACAATAGAGTTCAGAAGACCCAAATAAAACAAAGAGCCATATCAAGCAAACCCGCAGTGATTGAGGCACTTTACATAAAATAAGTTTTGAGGTAACAAGATTCCAGACACTTTAGAGACCTCTAGTAGAAAGTCTAAAAGAGCAAAATAATCACAATGAGATGAGGACCTTATTAAGAAGAAAATAATAGTCAATGGTGTTAACCACTTTAAGGCAAGAACACAAAGAAGTATTAATAGCACCATCCCTCCATGGATACGGAAAATCATGTGTCTGAAGTGCTAAAGTTAACACTTAAGCAAATCCAGAAGAGCTAGAACATCTAAAGTGATCCAAGCATCACAGCATGTGATCTATGTTCTATGGACTTGGGTATGAGTGTCAAGTGCGAGTATGTGCCTAAGTGTCGGGTTCATCTAATTCTCATATCATAGATACTAAAACATGACAAAACATTCATATTCTTTAATATATTTTTTATTTCAGGATAAATGGTGTTTACAAACTTTGGTTGAACATTTCACACGTAATACGAGGGTTTATGTATAATTTTATAATAAACTCAGGTTACTAAATATGCTTTCTAGATGAATGTGCATCTATAAATATCAGACAAATTTTATACATTCCAAGTGTCGAGTGTTCAACACGAGTAATTTATATATACAAGAATCCATGTAACATAACATGTGATACAAACCATATAACTCGGTATTGTAAAAATGGGTATTTCCATAGTTCTGAATACCATACCGGATAGTGCTTTTTTATTGGTATGATACGTACTGGCACCGGTGAATTACCAAGTATCGTTTCGAATTTATCGCTATAAAATGCTTTTTCTATTTTTAAAAAAAATATTATTCAATAATAAATAATTTAGTATAACATAATTACTTATTTAAAATAATATTTTAATTAATTAGTCTAAATTAAAATTTAATCTTACTATTTATAATGAAATAGCTAATTTGAAAGCGATAAAATTTAACATGTACACTTTATAATAGTAATTTAACATTGATTAGTTTTAGAATTCTCCTTTTATGTTATATTTGATGCTTGAATAGGAGTATAAACCTAAAAAGACAAAAGTAGAAACAAAAAAAAGTAAAAATTATTTTTTTAAAAAAAATTAATTATGAACCGGTACTGAGTCGGTATGACCCGGTATAGGCTGGTACAGACCAGTATAAGCTGGTATGACCGATACAGACCGATATAGATTAGTATTTTGACTGGTACGAAACCAAATAATTAGTGTACCGATTTTGTTCCAAATCGGTACGTACCGGCCGGTACAACTATGGGTATTTCCTCTTTTTTTTCATACATAGCTAAATCAACGGCCTATGTATTTTTTAATGTATTAAAGAAGGGTTTTAACAACCCAAAAAAAATTAAGAATAAATTTTTGGATTTGAGGAAAAAAGAAACAACTTTTGACAAGTGCATTTTTTTTTTGTCAGATGAGCCCCTCAAATGTTTTGGTCATCAATTAATAATCAGTTTTAGTATTTTTATTTGGGAAGATGACCAAAAATGAGAGGATAGGCTCATGACATTAATACACACACACACACACACACGAGAATAAGAAATTCATCGAAAAATTAGTCACCATCAACACATTTCAGATCGCCAAATGTTCAGGAATTCCTCTATTCAATCCTCTTTCCATGTCTTCGAATACAATCCATAAGAATTTGCCTGTTCTTTGTACATAAACCCTTATGAGGATTTCACGCAGTTTTGGCAATTCTTCTGTTACCGCAAATTCTACGTACCTTTATTTAATGTTGACATTATGATGAAGAGCTGGGTAGAGATATAATAGATCCATCCACCCCCTAGGATGGTAGCTTCTACTCTTTGATTGCCCAAACATAAAACACAAGAATTACATACATGATGCCATCACCCTTTTCACAAAAAAACACACCTGCCTTGTATGCAGTCTTGCATTAATATAGTGGCTTCTTTGGTTTGTTTGAGCACATCAACAGCATAATTCAAAACAAAGTAAACATTGTATATACCAACACAAAGTCCCAGGTTTAATAAGCAGAAATGAATGGCCATTTTACCTTTCTGGGTCCCACGAGTTCTCAAAACAGGTCCATCTTGAGGGAAGAAAAGCATCAGCAGGAAGTTTGCGCCACTTAAAACAGTCTTCACATTGAGCCCATTGGATCTTTCCACTAACATAGTTGCAAAACAGTATTGTCATATGCTTGGGCCAAAGAGATGTAAATTGAATAACAAATCCATTTAAAAATGGCAACAAGACCTTCAGATATGGCATAATAGCAGGGCTAGAAAAATAAAATTTACTTTCAACACAGAACTTGGTGACATTCCCAAATGGAGACCATACATCGATGAAATGAACCTAACAAATACTTGCAGAAGGCAACATTTACTCGATGAAATTTAGGACACATTCCAGGAATTGCTCAAAGGTGACGCTATGCAATCTAAGTATATTAACTCCTCAAAAAAAATCAAACAACATCTGAAACCAAAAGACAAATAAAGATTCCAGCACCAGAATTTATGCAAATATTTTATGCCATAATAATCTTTCCATCAAACCAAACTAAGTCTTTTTCCCAATCAATTGGGCCGGCTACATGAATCATTTTACGTCATTCTATTATAACCCCGTTTTGGTGACCTTGCTTATTTGCTTATTGGCTTATAAGCCAAAAAATAAGCCACGTCGTTTGGGTAACGAAATAAGCTAAAAATAAAAAATAAACAAATAAGCAAATAAACTCGTTTGGGTAACCAAATAAGCAAATAAGCAAATAAACTCGTTTGGGTAGCTAGCTTATAAGCAAATAAGCCACAAACCATCCAAACAAACTTGCTTAAATGGGATTTGGCTTATTTGCTAATAAGCAAATAAGCCAATAAGCAAAGTCCACTCAAACGGGACCCTATGTTAAGAGTCATATTTTCAGTTAGTTTTAATAAGTTCATATCTTTTCTTAGGATCCCCTCGTTTCAACGTAAAATATTTTCTGGTAAAATATTTTACCTATTCTTCACTATTGGTTTAACAAAAAGTAAGTAAAATAATTTTAAGTAAAATATTTTACATCATAAGATGAAATGTTTTACTTTAAATAAATTGGTAAGTTGTTTTTTGTTTTTTTAAGAGACAAGTCTTCAATTTGATCCTTCCTAAATTTGTATGTTTTTTTGTCGATTTTTAAAACGAAAACATATAAGCCAATGGCGGTGAGGACTACTGTTTGGAATAGCTTTTTTAAAGTTTTTTAATATACCTTTTTTTGTCCTCAATGATTTTTTTTTATGTTAGTTCAAACAATTAAACATTTTAGATTTATTTCGTCATAAAAAAATAGAAATGTAAAAAATAACTAGAATGTTTTTTTTAAATGTTCATAAAAGACAAAAAAAAAAAGCCATAAAGAGCCATTATAAGACCTTTTAAAAGTTTTTTTGTCTTTAGTGAAATTATTTTAAAATCTTTTGAAGGTTTTTTTGATTTCTCTCATTACGAGAAATCAAAAAAGTAAAAATAAATGACTAATATTTTGTTAAAAAAAAAAGTTCATATAAGACGAAAAAAGCTTTAAATAAGCTTTTTAAGGATTTTTTTTGTTTTTAGTGAATTTTTTTTTTTACGTTACTTCAAACAATGCTACTTTTTAAACTTATCTTTACAACTCTAGACACAATGGCATATCCTTTTAGATTTATTTTATAATGACAAATCAAAAATATAAAAAATCTAGACCAAAAAAATAAAAAATAGAAAAAGACAAAAAAAAGTTACGAAAAAACATCAAACAGTAACGAAGATCCAAAAAACATCAAACCAGATCCAACTATTTTTCATAACTTGTGGTGAAAAATATCTTATTTCAATATAACAATAAAAAGTTTTACTTAAAAAATATTTTTCATGTATCAACCGAACATGAGAAAATAAAAACGGTAAAATGATTTTTTTACAAAAATATTTTCCATGGAAAATATTTTTCTAGAAATATATTTTACGTAAAAACAAACGGAGCCTTAATACGGCATCTCACTTCAATTTAGGTCTACCCCTCCCCCTAATGTTTTCATTACTCGTTATCTTGCCGCTTTTTCTTACTACTGCATCAACTGGTCTACGTTATATATGTCCAAACTACCTTAATCTATTTTCTCTCAACTTGTCCTCAATTTGATGCAACCCCTACCATTTTACGAATCTTTTCATTCCTAATTTTATCTTTTCTACTCTTACCGCACATCCACCTTAACATTCTCATCTCTGCAACACTCATTTTATTTATGTGATCTTTCTTAGCAGCCTAACACTCTATCTCGTATAAAATCGCTAATCTAATAGCTGTCTTATAAAATTTTATTTTTAATCTTTTAGGTATCCGTCGATCACATAAAACTCTGGATGCACTCCTTGAGCCAATCAACTTTGATTCTATGAGTTACATCATTCACAACATCTCCATCTTTGTTAATAATCAAATCTAGATAACGAAAATATTCTCTTAAGTATCTCTTGATTTTGAATTTTTATTTTTTTACCATTTATACTCCTATTACTGCTAAAATTATATTCTATATATTCAGTTTTGTTTCTACTTACTCGAAACTCTTTTGATTCCAAAACTTTCATACACATTTCTAACTTAGCGTTAATCTCACTTCTAATCTCATCCACTAAGACAATATCATCAAACAACATACACCATAAGACTTCATCCTGAAAATGTTTAGTCAATTCATCCATAACTAAGGCAAAGAGATAAGGACACAAAACCGATCCTTGGTGTAATTCTACTGTAGTTGGGAATTTACTTGTTTCTCCTGCAGGTGATCTAATAATCGTGGTGGCTCCATCATACATGTCTCTTATCATATCAATGTAACCCTTTGTCATTCCCTTTCTCTCCAACGCCCACAATATGATATCTTTAGGCACTCTATCATAGGCTTTTTCTAAGTCTATAAAAATCATATGATATCTCTCTTCTTTTCTCTATACTTTTGTATTAATCTCCTTAGTAAGTGGATTGCTTTCATAGTTAATCTACCATGCATAAAACTAAATTGAATTCTGTGACACTGTTGTTATTAGCCTTAGACGATATTCAATTACTCTTTCCCATAACTTCATCGTATGACTCATCAACTTAGTACCTCTATAGTTGTTACAATTTTGAATATCTCCTTTATTTTTATATATAGGTATTAGAATACTCTTTTTCCACTCTTCGGACATTTTCCTAATCATTATGACTTTGTTAAATAACTTTGTTAATTAAGACACTCCCACTTTACGTAGGCATTTTCACACCTCCACAGGGATACTAACTGGCCTTAAAGCTTTTCCTGATTTCATTCTCTTCATTGCAATTTCCACTTAAAACTCTCTTATTTTGCAATAGAACGTATATTCTTTAGTTTCATCATCGGATTTCTCTCCTTCAAATCTTTCCAAATGCTTTTCGTTTAATAATTTTCCAAAAATAGGTTTTTCACATTTCCTTAATCTCCTCATCCAACACCCTTGAATCCTCGTTTTTTATACATTTAACTTAGGTAAGATCTCTTATTTTTCTTTCTCTCCATTTAGCGAGCTTGTAGATGTTCTTTTCTCCCTCTTTACTATCTAATTTAGTATAAAAATCATTATAAGCTTTTAATTTTGCATTTCTAACAATTCTCTTAATGTCCTTACAAGCTTGTTTATAACTCCTAAAATTGTTCTTATTTTCTACCATTTTGTCACATTTTAAAATATTTCTTTTTTACTTTTACTTTGTTTTGGACCTCGTCATTTCACCACCAAGTTTCCTTACTATCTAAAATATTCTTTCAATATGTTTAAAAAATCCAAATAAAAAGATTGTTTTAATTGTTAATTGAAAAGGAAATTGATACTCTTGGGACGAATTTTATGGAAAGAGAACACCCACTTGCTCATTCAGACAAAACTCCATACATTATAAGAAACTTGAAGTCAAACTGGAAAATCTGAGCATTCAAGTGATTTACCCCATATGATCTGTTGCAAAAATTGTTGGCCTCCCAATAATTGGTGCATCCTGCTAAAAGTGAATCAAGTTAGAAAACCTGTTGGCTTAACCAATAGCATATAAACACAGTAACACACCCAAGAATATTCGTCAAATTTTTAAAATAAAGGCTCCATAGTAGCATATCATCATTTTAGAAACCCACACATGTAGTCAAGACCAAACCTCACGTGAATTTTAGAATTAGATTTTATGATTTTGAGGAAGATCAAGTATTGAAGGACACACATCAAAGTCAACCGTGTTATCATATTCTAATTATTGTTCCACTTTTGGTCTGTTTTTCTCCCCATAATAAGTATCATCCACAACATGTCTCTACGTTCCAATATCCCACTACCCCAATACTAGATATAAGAAAACAACTGGCACGTTCTTCCTTGATAACTTGAATCAGAATTTTATGATGAACCTTTTCTGGATAAATACTTGAATTTTGTAATGACAGACAATTATGCGCTCAATAGCTCCACTACATCACCAATGGCGGCCAGAAGTCGAAAGTTTTTGTTATTACAAACCATAGACACCAAAATTAGGCACCCATTCAATTCAAACATGAACCGAGTCAAAAGTGTAATACCTCATATTCTTCGAACTCAAAGCCTTCAATAACCACAACATTTGGGACATGGTTTGGGGGCGGCCGGAGCAGGCCCTGAGCTTGTTCCCATGTCAGTTTCAGCTCTATCAGGTCCTCATTTTCAATTCTTAGGCGTTTATTCTTCGAACCCAATGTGCTATTCTTCCTCTTACTCTTGAAAGAAGATTTAGCTCCAAGTCCTTCCTTGGCTACATTCCCAGATATATCATCTTTAGTGCATGGATTTGCTGGATCTGCCAAATTAGCCTGGTCAACTGACGAAATGCTAGTTGATACCGAATGACCTTTTAATTGATGAGGACTTGAAAGGATTTCACCAGATTTAATTTTTTTTGCACTAACGTCACCATTCGTACAAAGTCCATTACAAGCATTGACATTTTCACCGCTCTGCAGAGAGCAACAAATTAAATATTTGTAAGAGGCATTTAACCTTGCATGATATGTTCAGAAAAAATGCAGCAAAATAAATGATAATGCTACAGGATCACAGTATTCTCTAATTTAGGACTTCGGCATTAGGTACTTCTGAAACTAACAATGAAGACAACACTGAATATATTATAAGTAAAAATAATTCACATTTTCTTAGATGTAGAATCTTATTGTCTGGTTGCAAATTGCCCAGCAGGGAATAATGTGTGACAGCCAAAATGCAACCAAGAATTGAATTTGTAATCGTAGTAGTCTTATGATGGGAATTTTGTGGCGTTGTATACAAATTGAAGGTAATCGAGATTATCTCAAATATAAATAAGCATTACATATTTTGAGTACAGCACACGTTCAGGCCAACTAGGATTGAGAAATAGTGATGTAGGACTAGGGATTGCCTATATTTGACAGATGGTCACTTTCTGATGAAAACACTGAACGCTTCAAAAAGCATCCAAATTTATCTAGTTGTATGCTGCTAAATGCTGCGTGTTAGTAAACACCAAGCTCAAATTAACACCAAATCTATGGTTGCATCATAAAAATAATAAGTTCCGTGATTCCAACTATCTGGGATACTTTCATATGGTTGCTACCCCAATTTCCACACCTGTCATTGTATTAAGTGAAAACCAAGTTGGCCTCCACCTTGGAGGCCCACATTCTATAGTATCCACCTCAGTTGTAACTTCTTCAGTGGTCATAAATACTTACTAATAGCATCCTGCATATTTAAATGCCCAATGTGCCCCACTGCCTCTGGAATCAAATTCAAAGTGACAATAGTTGAAGTATCACATGGAAACACAAGCAATGGTATCATACTTCCAAGACTTCGCAGAAAGTTTAGATATCAAGTCAGTAACAATTATGTATTGGATTATGAGAAGTGATGTAATATTACAGATTGCTAACCATGTTCAGTAAACAGTAAACAAGCTTATCATAACTCTGCATGTGCAACATTACCGAGAAATACGAAGCATTTAACATGGACACTCGTGACAAGGAGTTGGATCTCTACCATGTACTAGATTTTGGTCCAACAATGACGGTTTTTACACCCAAATAAAGTAATGGATTATTGTAGAAGACAAACCTGATCGGATGGTGGAGCAGTTGTGGCCTTCCTGAATCCCATGACCAACTTCCCTTCTGGCTCTATCCGACTGAATGTTACTGAAGAAACAAAAATCAAACCTCAGCACAAAAACAAGAGAATAAAATCCAATAATTCAACGGGCCACTTAGGAGAGGGAACACAAAAAAGAAGTGGACAAACAGTAATTGGAAGACAACCAAAATGCACGAACATAACTTTTATGTTATGTCACTAAAGCGTGCAAGATAGGCATCAATATCCCTAAATAACCTATAAAAAATTGAAAGAAAATACGGCAACACAAAATACCATGCAAAAAGTACAATGATGAAAAAGGAGGGATGAATAAGGAGCAATACTAAGCAATGTCTCCTGACCTGGCAGACCATGGAGCATCAACCTGAACTATACGAAGGAAATACCATTCAACTTAAGCAAAGGGCGAACCTGCCAAAGGATTGTTTTTCTAGCAATGTGGGAAATTTACCTATATCACCAGCTTGCAATTGCATTGACTGTATACAAGGGGTGACCCCCTCTAAAACATACATTCTGCTGTTATTGTTGGGCCAGAATCGGAATTGAAACGTCCATTCCTTCCCTTTTGAATCCTGCACTTTGAGAGGTAAACCTTCCGGCTGGGAAATTGGGGGAAAGTAGGTCTGTCCCAAATAAGAATATGCAATAACTAGATCAGGATTGTTTAGAAATTAGAAGCATGAGTCAAAATAACATGAAAGATTCAAGAAGAAATAACTTTTAATTTACTGTGATAAAACAAAGCACATTAGGATGTTTAAGAGACTGAACAAAGTGAATTATAAAAGACTATCTTCACCGAGGCAAACATATCTTTAACACTGTATCAATAAATATTCCAAGAAGATAGCTTTACAAATTCCTTAAGATGGCTACAGTGGTTATCAAGCTTTAAGGCAAGAAAATTTCCCTTAAATTCGGATCTAATGGTAGAAACAGCTACAACTTTTAGCTGCTTCTACAGTTGCAAGGTTTTAACTAATTAATTACCACGGGAATCAAGGTTTTTCATAATTAAATAGGATTACTTATCCATTTTTTGGACAAATAATTTTTCCTACGCTTATCCAAGTAACTCAACTCGAATGCCTTTGATATTCATTAGACATATACAAACCAGAATGTTTACAACTTTATACCATAGAGAACTTGCATATTTGAAATGCTAAAAAAAGTGAAAGCTTATACTGAGAAATTAAACGTAAAGACTTGTTAATTACATAGTATTAAGCTTAATGAAGACACGTTAACCCCAATAGGGTACGCAACTGTTTATTTATACAACAACGAAACCACATAATAAGATATGGTGTGCCCAACCACACCAGATAATAATAATAATAATAATAATAATTATTA
>JAOTRH010000026.1:8468644-8479411 GCA_034768845.1 Heliamphora exappendiculata | reverse complement strand
TATATAATAAACTTATATAAACTTATTTTTATATAAACTTATATAAACTTATAATAATAAACTTATTTTTATAATATCATAAACTTATATAATATAATAATTTTGAAAAATAAAAAAAAACCGAGCCGGGCCGGTTAGGCCCGCCCAAAAGCCCGGGCTCTAGGCCCGGCCCGAGGCCGTAGCACCTAGGGCCTGGGCCGACCCCTGGCCAAAAAGACCGGCGCGGCCCGGCCTGACCTGAAAATTTTGCAGGATCCCACCGGGCCCGGCCCGGGCTTGGCCCGCCCGGTCCACGGCCGGGCCGGGCCCAAATTACACCCCTAGTGTGAGGGCATGTGCTGTCTCATTCCATGCAATTTCTTGTTAATCTTAGTCTGGAAAATACCTGTTTGCTAGATATGTTTGTACAACTTATTTCAGTCTTGATCTGCACGAGTCCTTGCCAGTAGAATTAGCTGCCTCCGGTGAGAAGTTATACTATGCACTGATTTTCTCATATGTTGAAGCTCATTTTTTTTTTCTATAAACTTTTTATTAGTCTATCGAATCTAGTTCAATGAAGAACCCATATTCTGTGCAGTATTATTGTTGAAGCTCTCAAGGTGGATAGTCTGCAGAAACTTTGCTCATCTCTGGAGCCTATTCTTCGGAGAGTTGTAAGACAACTATGCCTACTTGTGGATTCTGTTTTTACCTAATAAATTAAGTTTTCCACTTTATTTGCTGACCATGTGTAAAAAGAAAATATGGGGGTATTGACAAAACAGATCTGTCAATTAGTTGTGCCTTATGTTGAGAATGTTATGCAATTTTATGTAGTTACGAATTTCACTTATTTCAAATATGTGAAGCACATAAACAGAAAATGAATATTGCTTGTGCATTTATGACTCTCACATGTTTCAGATATGTGAAGCAGAGATGCACCAATTGAAAACTGCAAATTCTTTGGGCTTCTATTTTGATATGATTTTCTGGGCCGTGTTGGCCTGTTGGACTACCAGTAGAATCATGGCATATGAATGCTTAGTCTTGAAGAGCCATTCCCATGGCATATGTGAACTTTGTGATCTGACATAAATGACATCCTTCAAAATTTTCTTTGTTTAAAACAAATATCATCAAAATAAATGGTAGGAAGTCCCTTTTGCTTTCATAAGCTAGAGTTTCTATTAATATTGGAAGGGTAAACTGTCCACTTCCTCCTACAAATTACTACAAAAGCGTCAATAGTGCAATAGATCACATTCTTTACATATGTTTAAACTTTTGTCCAGATGCATTGCCATGTTCGGTTATCCTTTGACTACCTTTTATCTTAATTCCTGCTACATTTGTTGCAGTAGGCGCATCCATCACATTATTTTGTTTCAAAGCCTGCTGTAAGCTGGATTTTTATAAAGAGATTTTTGGAATCTCTAGGTCAAATCCGATGCTAGTTAATTGAATTGGGAAGTATTTGTTGTGTACCTATAATTGGCATCTTAAGTCCCTCCCTCGCAAGTGCTCATTGAGAAAATGACCAAGTTTGTCAATATTGTAGAATATTGACGATTTTGTTAGGGTTGTAGCAAACCTTACCTAGGATCAATGAGACGAAAGCATAAAGAAAGAATCGAACAACACAAAATTTACATAATTCACCCAATAAGGGCTCCACACAACTTAACAGATATCATGATTGAATTCACCGCATAGGACGAACTTCCTGATATTAATATGTCAAGAAAAGTTGTCTTCAAAGGCCAAAGAAAGTGAAAGACCATTTTAGTGTACGAGCGTGCGGGAGATGAATAAAATGTTTCAATCTATTATTGTTAAGTCACCAATTGTCTCAAAAATTTAAGCTATTAAGAAATTAACCCAACAATGTATATCAAGTTATCCAACACTCTCCCTTATGTACGATTTTGTCTCGCACGAGAAGAGACGAACTGAACTGAATATGTATACCAACACAAATAGTGCATAATAACAAATATAATAGGAAAATACATATAACGAGATTTGAACCCAATACCTCGTGGAACTATAGCTCTGATACCATGTTAAGTCACCAATTATTCCAAAAGTTTAAACTGTTAGAAAATGGGCCCAATAATGTATATTAAGCTATCCAACAATTATCATTATATTTCATTACATGAAGCTGCTTTTTCTGTGTGTTCACACGCTTTGTTTGGGGTGGGATCGTTGAATTATTTCATGCAGGATCTTTAAGAAATGATGGGGAGAAGGCATAAATACTAGCGTAGTTATTGTGAAATAGTTGAAATTTGTTGAGAAGCTATGACTAAAGTCAAGTATACTCTTCATGGAATAAACAGTTCAGCCATCTGGCTTCTCCTAGTGGGAATATGTGGTACATGCACGAGTGCTTCATTAATGATGTCAAAATGTATCTGTTGCTGTCTCATTCTGAATTCATTCATGCAGGCCGAGTGTACCGTATGCCGATGTTTGATTGGACATGCATCAAAACCATAACTTTCATTTGTTGATTTATATATTTAGTTTATTGATGCTTGAAGATTTCTTAATATATTTGACTTATTGAATGCTGAACAGGTTAGTGAAGAGGTGGAGCGTGCTTTGGCAAAGTTGGGTCCCAATAAACTTAACGGGAGGTATCATAATTCCTTTTAGTTATTAAAATAGTATTAGAAGTTTTATATATTTTTATTTGCCTTCTGTTTTCTAACGAATGTTTTCTGTTGTGAAATTCGGTTCGAATTCTTTACTTTTTGATGTTCACTTAGTAAACCTGATTATCTTCGACTGAATAAGATCACGAAATCTGTGTTCAATCTCCTTGGCTTCACTACTGTGTTTATTGAATTTAGGGTTGCAATCATAGTTCTGACTTATGCAGTCTGTTCATTTGGGATTTCATTCTAGTCCAGCTTCCACAGTATCGTCAGGCTGGGACATGCAGAGTGCAAATCTAGAGTCCTAATTTTGAGCCTACATAACAGATGCCAGTTCTGACCGATAGTTGATCAGTTAAATTCTAGTAAAGCGGTGGACTTCTTGATGTCTTAAGAATGACAGGGTTTTATCGTGGCTTGTATCTCACAAAGGTTCTGTAATTCATATTCTGATTGCATAATTGGCATGCTAATATACACAGCTGTGTATAAACCATAACTGATATGTGAAAAGGGCATTGCTACATGCCTGGTTCACTAGCTTATATGTTGGGTGTGTATCATTTTTATTCGAGTTTGCTTGGTGCCATAAATATGTCCAAACACTGGCACTCATGTTGTAATTGTGTTTTCTGCTTTAGATGATTCAGCATTGTCAAGTTAGTGCTTGTACTCAGTTGCGAACATCAGAATAATATTCCTTCTTTCCTTGGTTATGCAATATGCTAGTATTGTCTTGAAAATAAAGCAAGTTGTATATTGTGTGCCTGTGAATCTCCTAATAATTAGTCTCAATTTTTCTGTGTTTCTTCACATTACGTGTGTATATCGTTCAGTGCATTTTTTTCCTGTTAGATTGAACTTTGAGGGGGAATAATGCAGGGCTTCTCCAAAACGCATAGAAGGGCCAGATGGGAGACACTTGCAGCTTCACTTCAAGTCCAGGTTGTCACTCCCACTGTTTACGGGAGGGAGATTAGAAGGGGAACATGGTGCAGCAATCCACATTGTTTTGCTTGATGTGAACACAGGTCGTGTTGTAACCTCAGGTCCAGAGTCTTCAGTGAAACTTGATGTGGTTGTGCTTGAAGGGGATTTCAATAACGAAGATGAAGAAGGCTGGAGTCAAGAAGAATTTGAGTCGCATATCGTGAAAGAACGTGAAGGAAAGAGGCCCCTTCTGACTGGGGATTTGCAAGTGACGTTGAAGGAAGGTGTAGGAACCCTCGGTGAGCTTACATTTACTGACAACTCTAGCTGGATAAGGAGCAGAAAGTTCAGATTGGGTCTGAAGGTTGCCTCAGGCTGTTGTGAAGGCATTCGTATTCGTGGGGCAAAAACAGATGCCTTCACTGTCAAGGATCACAGAGGAGAATGTGAGTTCATGCTATGTCAACCTTAAAACTATATTATCAGTGATACGGTGACCATGTATTGGCCAGTATCGGATAGTATCAATTGATTATCAACACTGGAGGTCCAAAATTCTGATACATATCGGCTGATATGATACATATCAGATTAAAGCCCTCCATGTTTGCTCGTGTTTTTATTTGCACTTCTGTAAATGTTGGATGTTTACTGGTAAGTCTGCATTTTTCTGGCTTTACAGTATACAAGAAGCACTATCCACCTGCATTGAACGATGAGGTTTGGAGACTAGAGAAGATTGGCAAAGATGGATCATTTCACAAAAGGCTTAATAAAGATGGCATATATTCAGTTGAGGACTTCCTAAGGCTTGCGGTGAGAGACTCTCAGAGACTGCGAAACGTAAGAATCCAGCATTTGGTTGTCAAATTAGTACTTCTTCAATTTATGTTCCATACGAATTAATTTATTTTACTTTTGTTGTGTAGATACTGGGAAGTGGAATGTCGAATAAGATGTGGGATGTCCTTTCAGAGCATGCTAAGACTTGCGTTCTAAGTGCGAAATTTTATGTCTACTATCCTGATGATGTAAGGAATGTTGGAGTTGTTTTTAACAACATCTATGCATTAAGTGGCTTGATAGCTGGTGGGCAATATTATCCAGCAGATTCTCTATCTGATAGTCAGAAGGTAGGTAATTCTTGGGCCGTCCTGATTTTTGGAATAATGTTTCGTATGTATCTGAAAATGCTGTTGCTTCGCTTTCTGTAACTGGGCCCATTCTTCCTGGTCTTTAACAAGGCACCAATAGCTAAGTTCAGAAATGAGTATAGCTTTAGCAGTACTTTTTCTTCTCTGAATTGAGAAATCTATGAAAGCAATTTGTCTCATTATATTAGCCTCAAGAGATAACTTGGATTAGCCCTATTTTAATGTTATGGGCTGTTAATGACTTAAGATATAACTGCCTTTGGACTGAAACTTCTTCTGTTTACCCTGTAAACCCAACCTATGTAGAATCCTGAGAAAGATGATTGTTATGGTTTTAATTTGCTGTCGAAAGTAGAGCTTGACATTACTCTGATGATTTGGTTCTTGCAGGTCTACGTGGATGACTTAGTGAAGAAGGCATATGACAATTGGATGCATGTTATAGAGTATGATGGCAACTCTCATTTAAGCTTCAAGCAGAATGAGAACTCAGCTGCTTCTCGAAATGACATCACAATTGGCCCACATTATTCTGACTCCTTCGATCCTCAGCTTATGGTACCAAGTCTTCCAGTTTCAATTCCACCAGAGCAGGCCTCTATGAATCCCGATCCAATTGTAGGAGGTAAGATATATTTTAGTAAGAATAATAGGGGGTAGGTGAGAGTCAAAAAAGGGAGGAATGTATGTCAAAACCCAAGTATTTCTGTTTAAATATGTTGGGTTGTAAGCTTTTCATATAAAGGAAGTTCTAAACCTATTTTTGCTACCATTTATTTAGTTGCTGACGTGTGAATTCTATCTTTGACTAGGACACAATGTTAGCATCAGTTCTCAATATCCGATACAGTCACACAATGTGAACGTCAATGATCATATCCAGTTTGATGGGACTTCATTTCCCCTACATAACCAGATGATCAATGACTCGCAACAAGTCCAGCTTCCTAGAATCGAGGACGTGCTGGCCCTTGGTCCACCACAGTCGTCCGGCTCGGGTTTCCAGAGCGGTGGCACATCAAATATTCCTTCTTACAGGGGGTTTGGGGATTTCTTTCCGGAGGAGGAGATTCGCATGAGAAGTCATGAGATGCTAGAAAATGAAGATATGCAGCATCTACTTCGGATTTTCAACATGGGTGGCCATGGTCATGCCTCTCTTAACGTCTCTAATGACGGGTACCCTTACTCATCAGCAGCATTCACACCCAACCAATCCTCAAACTACGTATTTGAGGATGATCGGACACGGTCATCAGGCAAAGCTGTTATTGGGTGGCTGAAGCTCAAGGCAGCCCTGAGATGGGGCATCTTCATCAGGAAGAAAGCCGCAGAGAGACGGGCACAACTTGTTGAGTTGGATGATATGTAGACAAGGGACGTTGTTCATGAAGATGCTGTTTGGTTTTGGTGCCTGCAGGCTTCTGGCTAGTGCATAATTCCATCGGGATGAGATCCTTGCAAGACTCTTTCTCCTAAAAATCCCTCAAGACTATTTTGTAGGTGCGAAGTGGGCCCACAAAGATGATCCGAACTGTTCCTCTCGGAAGCCACGCCAAAAAAGACCATTCATGTAAAACTCCAGTTTGATCGGACAATGGTGGGTACCTAATTTGTTTAGGTACTTATCGTTGTCCGATCAAAGCTAAATTTTTGCATCAAGGATCTTTTCTGCGGAAGTGATAAACGGCTTGGATAATCATTATGTGCTCACCTCGAACCCACAAAACCAAATCTTGAGAGGTCTTGAGGGGATAGGGTCATGAGGGGAGCTTAACCCTATTCCATTCTTATATGACCCGTTTCTTACTGGAACTTTCACACAAATAATGGAACGAGTTGTTGGATTCATTCTAGGCCCTAAAACTTTCTGCTGCTCCACGGACTCTACCTGACATCCAGCCATCTTCCTGCTCGTAAAGTGTTTACGAGTAAGATTTTTTCTTCTATCAACCAACCACATAATTCTAGTATTTCTTCTTTTTGTTATGAGGAAGCTTCTCATGATACTAATCTGCATCTTCTGAATCCTGCTGAGACATTTAATGAGGTATCTTGGAGACCTTGAAAGTCTGATAATATAGCATTGTCTCTCTTTCCCCTTTGCTATTAGACCATTAATGGTAGAAGCAGGGATAGTTGTCTTCTCTGGTAGTTGATTTGTTGTACCCTTTATTGTTCTATTATCGTAGCGTGTTAGTAGAAATCGAGCACAATAATCAGCGTCGTATGTTGCCTGTAACATCGTGAATAATTATTAATACAGCTGATCGTGACAATTTGCCAAACATCCTGTGGCAAATGTAACCGCAATTCTGGTGGTCATGGATTGTAATTTTGTAAGATTCAGTTGTGTATCTTTCAGAGGCTAATATAACTGAAGATCATCTTAAGAGTGCCAACTATTATGCTTGGCTGTGTATATTTCTTTATCCAATACTTTCACATAGGTTTCTGCAGATTATTGAAACAGCAAGTACTAGAAACTCTTGTCCGCTGCTTAACATGGTGGCTTCCTCTTTTATCTTTGAAGATTGAATTCATCTCTTATGGAAATGATGTCATTATATTGTTCTTCTGAGCTAAGTAAAGCATTCCTTCAGGCTCAATTGCATTTGGAAGGTGGGATTGGAATCTTGGCTGTTGAAACCAATAATTCGAGATTCACAGCTGCAACCCAAACCAATCACCCCAAAAATACAACTGACATTGAGGCTCTGATTGGCATGAGAAGCCGTTTAACTTTCTTGAAAGTTAATCTCTTTTGTTTGGGTAAAAAGCCAAAAAGCTAAACCAAAACCCTAATTCGTAAAGCAGTGTTCAAATCTTCACATCACTTGAAAAGATAATAATATAATTGTGATAACTTTTTTACTCCCGATGTCAATTATATATAATTGGTATGATTCAATATATAATTGGTATGATTGGTTTACTCCTAAAAGAAAGAAGTTACTAGTAAGGCCTGAAACTGAAGATCTTATATATATTGAGAGAGAGAGAGAGAGAGAGAGAGAGAGAGGCAGACAATTGATTTGGGACAATGTCTAGACCCATTTACAACTTATAATTTGCTAAAAAAAATATAGCTGTACTTAGCATACAGACATTAGCATAATGATACAAGTTACTGTACATGTACATAAAAATGAAAACACGTACCCACCAAAAGAAATAAAGAAAAAAACTAGTTTCTGGTTTGTGAAATAAAATAAAAATAAATTTAAATGAAATGACAAACAAATCAGAGAGAATACAATAATAAAGACGATCATTCTGCATCCGATACTTCATCTTCATCTTCCTCCAGGATATAGACCAAGGCACGCCTTCTGGCGGCAAAAACACAAGCCACACCCCTGGAAGCTGAACCAGTATATTTGAATAGAATGTCAAAAACAACTTGAACAACTCTTGAGGTTAGTAAGGAATGGTGCAAAATATATTCAGCAGGTCGAAACAATAAGTAGTAAGAGAATGCCTTCAGCAACTGGCTCTTTCTATAGTATGGAACTGAATACGCCTTCTAATACGAGTAATTAGTTGTGGCCAAGAGGCTCATAACTATAACAGGGTAGGATTATCTCTTATGGGACCTAAAGTAACCAAATTATTGTTCATAAAGGAAAATATATCATAGCATGTTGCATAGAAAGAAAAAATCAAAAACTGTTGAAGAAGATGACCACAATTGAAAAATATAACCAAATATTAACATGGTTGAAGTCGAAACACACAGAGAATGCCTTGTGATATCTTTCCTTCTTTTTTTAGGTTTTTCCTCTTTTTCCCAATGGCATTTCAATGCATATACCCATCCTTTACCATTGCTTTTTTTCATTTATGAAGATTGAGCATTGCCTTGGGGTATCATTTTTGGATGATGACCTCTATACTCATAAAATAAAATTACATAAATGTCCTCTATCAAGTGTTCACCAGATGTTTCTAAGGATTCCTGTATTGGTGGTGTGGCTGTCAAGTATTGAAGGGATAGTGCAAAATAGAGCTTTACCAAGTATATGGAAACTACAAAAGCCATTGTAGCTCATATGCTTATGCTAAGTATACAATGGAAGAGGTGGGATTAGGGAATGGACTCTTGCGATAGAGCAGTAAAACATAAAAGCTCCCGACAGTTTATTCGTTTGTTTCATATGCTCCATAAAATTGTTTGAGAAAATTAATTTCAAACGGGTGATTGAAGGTTCACCAGGGACAAGTAGTGGATAATGAAAATTATTTAACCATTACAGAAATATCAGCAAAATACACTGTTTTTACATTGAAGCATTTAATTAGTGGACAAAGATTTCTGAAAGCAAACTATAATAAAAAAAACTATCCAATATAGTTCCAGTTTAGCCAGAAAAATCTCATACAAAAATCCGTCTGATAAGAAATTTTGTAGATGCATGCTTCCTAGCCCAATATAGAAAATGAATCTGAACTCAATCACTGTTTGGCACCATAACATGCATGAAGAATTATGTAATCTAGCCTCAAAGAACATGATTTGGGCCCTAGTGTGCATGTCTAGCATCAAACCTCCTTGAACATAAAACCCAGGATATGGGGACTCAGCTTGAAACGTGTTGAGATATTGGTATGAATATGTAATAGGTTTTCTACTTTTAAATACAATTTATTCCATTGTGATGTATGGATTTTATTGGGTAAAAATGTACCTAGATTTCAATCTAAAGGGGAGATATTGGAAAGAGGGTGTGCCTATATGTCTCTCGATGGAGGGATCTAGAAACCCCTTATCTACCTAAGTTTCCTTTTTCTCCTATTTGGATGCGTGCCAGAACACGTATCCCATACCAGCGCAGCAGGGCATCGGCCATACTGGTACCCATGTGGTCTCTTGCTGACAGGGGTACCTTCGGAGTAACAAGAGTCCACGGAAAACAAGTTTAATCCAATATGGCCACAAGAAAGGTGATTATTCTTTGCAACACTTCACAAACATAATAATGATCCGAGATGAAATGGGAACCACTTACCACTGACTGCCAAGGGAGCAATTACAGTGTGGGGAATATTCCGAACCTTTTCATTCTCCATCTGCAGAGAGATGAGAGAATCCTAGAAGTAACATTTAGTGAGCTAAGAATTTATGTTTGAATGTAAATTGGAAAACTAATGCATTAAAAGAGATACAGTAGGGTGAGCAGTTGTAGGAGATTCATCAACTACATGGAAGCTTGATCTTTGAAAGATAAGACATGGAATGAGTTAAAACAACTCATGTTAAAAGTGTGAAACATGATTTTGTTTTTATAATACATAAATTCACCAAATTTGTTTAGAGATACAACACGAACAAATTGCGTATGAGGAGAAGAAAAGGTTCAAGTTTACAGGAAGAAGAATTCAGAGACATTCCGAATCAACAAACCCAACTCATATTGCAAGCATCAATAAGTCCCTATTTAGATACAAAAAGAGCATACCTTTAATTCATGCAGATTCCAACGGTTCAGACCAGTGGATCTTGAAATAGGTACAAAGGGAAGGTCATTGACTTGTACAATCATCATACAAGCATTTCCAGAACTTTCAGAACTGTTGGTTGATTCATTCAATAACAGAACAATTTGGGTTTCCTGTGATACGAGAGAGGTCACTTGGAAGACCAGTTACAGAAATTAAAGGCATAAACATGGAACTCTTAAAATCCATACTTTATATAGACAGAGATCCACGCAGTGGTAGCCATCAGGAACAGATAACAAGACAGCTTCCAATGAGGTATTTCCCTTCTTTGCACTGCTCAAGTCATGCATAAACCCTCTCGTAATGCCTACGCAATTTCTGATATTTGGGAATGACTCAACAGGTATTCTTAAAGAGATGTAATCAACTAGCCTTTGTTCACATGTTTGATGAGCTGTAACAGCCTCAGAAGCTTCCTATAGAGGAAACGAAAGCCATCAGTGTAATTTACTCGTGGGGGCTACATATAAATTACTAGGCAGCATCACCAAAGAATAAATGACATGTAGATAGTATTAGAGAATCAGAGATAT
>JAOTRH010000026.1:8421848-8456526 GCA_034768845.1 Heliamphora exappendiculata | reverse complement strand
AAACTATTATAACATCACACAATTACTTCCAAAAGAGCTCAACATCGGCTAAAAGACTAGAAAAATAAATAAATGCTATGACAGCAGCTCTATATCCATAATGAACCACAACAGGTACGAGTCACCAGTTATCACCCATCGAGGATGGCACTTCCAAAGAACTGCTCTCCACAAAAAATGCCACCTAGGATGAAGCTTTGCACACCAAACCCCTTATTAACCAAGTAAAAAAATTTATATTTGTTTCCATCGAAACGGTCGAAACGTTTTCGTTTCCTAAGCGACCAAAACGAAATATTATACAAGTTTTATTGAAAGAAATTTAACATTTTTCATAAATATTTTTACATTTCTTTAAAAAATATATTTTAGTTATTAAAATTAATATTGTTGGTATTACTACTGCCAAAGTATAATTGTACACCTTATTTTGTTAAGATCTTACATGTTTTTAAAATAATTTACACTTGTATTGGATAAAACTAATTATCTAATTATACATAAAAATATTGATTTTTATGCTTTTAGATTTACTCTCCTGTGTACATCACTATAAAAAATTTTATATATTTAAATGATCAATTATTAGTCCTTAATACATTAATTTTAACTAATATTTCTAAACATTTCTAATTTTGTCACAATTAAAAAGTACTCAAAACGTTTTCGAAACATTTCGAAATGTTTCCATTCCCATACTAATCGAAACATACCAAAACAAAATTTTGATTCTCGTTATTAACATCAATGGGCAATTGCACCATGATCTCGAGAATCATTTGTGTTTGAAAGTTAATCCAACATGGTTGTGTTTTATGATTGTTCTTGAAAAATTCGCCATTTGACATCATATCGTTATTTTATAAACATAAAACACTACACCATGTGAAGCAAATAAATCCAATACTCCATATGGATGCAATCAGATTGTAAAGGAACTCAGAAGAGTTAGCATTTACAGTAAAAGACAGAACTAAACGAGAAAATAGCCACCGGTCCTAGATCTACTCCCTCCTGCGAATATTACTACCTATTGTCTCACAGATCCATTTCAGTAACATTTAAGTCAAAAACTTTAACCAGACAAGTTGGCAAAGTGTTATTTTCAAATTGAAGATGAAACAACTGATTTCCTAGGCTTAGTACAACAAGATAAGACTCACATTGAACTGTGCATCTAGATCAGCTTGCCCTTCAATAATTTCAATGAGTTCTTGCACGCGCTCTGGAGGAGCTCTCTCTCCAAATAGGCTCAAACTTTTCAAGAAATCTATGAACATTTTAAATTCTGCTCCAGTTACATCTTCCAAACTCTGCAATAGCAATCAATAAAATGTCTTGCATCTTCTAGTAGAATATCTAAGCAAAATCTAAGACAATTAGTTATATGCAATAGCATCGAAGTAAGAGACCAAAAAAATAGTGAAAAACACAATTGCATAAAAGAAAAATACAGAAAAAGAAAATAATGATCTCACTTTTTTTATTAAATCAGTTATATGCCTCTCCATTTGCTCCTGAGGCTTCAAGAGCTCAGCTTTAAGGGGAAACACCTGCAGTAAAAATCTTTAGCCCTCAATATGATTCAAAAAGAAATGGTGTAACCAACATGGTACAAGAGTTAGTTCCTCACCTTATCTCTAATGAAAAATAGAGTCCTCTCACGAAGATTCTCATCTGTGCTTGGCTCATCAACGCTCTCAATGTGCTTAAATAAGGCTGACAAAGAAGCTGCAAAAACAAAGCTATTATTTCGTTTCAGAATGATAAGAAACAAACCCATAAGTCATAGCAAGGAGTGAATAACTAAAAAGGGAAAAAAATAAAATAAATTAAAGGAAATTTCAAAGGAAACAAAAAAATACTAAATGCCAAAGTGCACAGAACCTTGGGGTGCATACCAGGTTATCGAATGCAATAAGCACTTATTCGAACCAAATATATATATGTATATATATATACACATTTGGTTACGCACATGCGCAAATACACACACTTCTTTGTACATTGAGACCGTATGATAATATTTAATCACTTCATTTGCACAACCAGAAAAAGGATGCTCCCAACTACTCTACCAAGTAAGGACAGGTCAACTTTGTTCTTCATTACTATTTGGTAAGTAATATCATTGACAGGTAATAGGCATTGAAAAGGAGGACCCAAACTCTGAGCAAGCAAAGTGCAAAAGAGAAACCCTTACACACCTTTATATTCACAGGGACATATTACTCCCACAGAAAATTCACCAAAAGAAACAGAAAAAAAAAAGGATATGAGGAATTCCTCCCTAACCAAAAGAAAAAAAAGGTAACAAGAAACAACCCCTTCAAACTATGAATAGGAAGCTCCACCATTTCAAAAGATCTATTTCTTCCTTCCTCAACCACATCATCATGCACATAGGAGTATCTTCCCAAGCCAGCCTTGGACTTCCCCAAGGGTAGCCCCCACTTCACCAGGCAATACTGTCTCGGGCAGGTAGGGTAACACTTATTAACCTATCTTGCTTTGTTTCATTGTTCATGATTCCCAACTATGTGGTGAGTAGGGATAGGCTCCAGAAGCTTCAAAGGGACTCCCATGGGAGATGATAGAAAGAATTTAAAAGGTGAAAAACTGATTCATTTTTGGGAGCGATTCATCTTTGGTTCAATTTTTATTTTAAATGGAGGAATTGTGAGGTGTTGCAATTTCCTGTAAGAGTGGTGGTGGGTTGAGCGTCCAATAGTAGGAGGTGAACCATTGTTCAGTAAGTGGTTGCAGAGATTTTCCATTGAAAGGAATAGTTAGTAAAGGATGGTGGAGGTGGGAAAATATGGGAATGATTGAGAGAATTTGTCCACCGGAGTGGTTATAGAAGCCTATGACATGGGGGTCGAGATTGGGATTATGAAGGTTTGGCTTGATTTTGCAAAGAAATTTTGTTTCTCTTAAAAGATTAGGAAATGGAAAATATATTTGGTGTAGGGGTGTAATTTTAGCTTGGCCCGGTCAGGCCCAGCCGCGGCTCGGGCGGGCCAAGTTCGACTCGGGCCCGGTGGACTCACGCCAAAACTTCGAGCCAGGCCGGGCCGAGCATTTTCATCAAAGGGTCGGCCCAGGCCCTAGGGATACTGAGCTCAGGCCTGGGCTTTGGGCGGGCTTTTAATTTTTTTGCTTTGTTTTTTTTTTTTTTTTTGTTTAATTTGTTATATATGTTTATAATTTTATTACTTTCATAATTATTTAGTTTATAAATTTATAATATAATGTTAGTTTACTACTTTATTAGTAATAGTTAATATATTAGCATTAGTTTATAAGTTAAAAATTTATAGTTTATTACTAGTTATTACTTATTACTTATTAGTGTATTATTTACTTATTATTATGATGTTATATTTTATTAGTTTATAAATTTATTAGTTCATACTTCATAATTTATATTAGTTTATAGTATATTATTAATTCATTAGTTTATTATTTATTATAAGTTTATTAGTTTTTATAGTTTATAGTTTATCAATAGTTATTAAGTTATTAAGTTATTATATAGGTTTATGCTTTATTTGTTTATTAGTTTTTTATAAGTTTACAGTTTAAATTATTATACATTTATTATTAAATGCAATAAACTTGAACAATTGAAATAATAAAATGCAATATAAAGAAAAGGCGGGCCAAGGACCGGGCTAAATCAACAGGCCAAAAGGCCGGGTCGGCCAACAGGCTTCGAGAGGTAGGCCCAGGCCCGAAAACTCTATGTTTGAACTCGGGCTGACCGGCTTTGGGCAGGTCGAGGTCGGCCCGCACAGTATCGGATCTCGGACAGGCCTTGGGCCACCCACGGGCCTCGGGCCAAAATTACACTCCCAATTTGGTGCAATCCTAATATGGGAATTTGTTCACTGGGTGGTAACAGAAGCCTATGACATAGGGGTCCAGATTGGGATTATTAAGGTTTGTCTTGATTTTGCAAAGAAATTTTGTTTCTCTTAAAAGATTAGGAAGTAGAAAATATATTTGGTGCAGTCCAATACCTTTGAGGGAGCTTTTCTTGAGCTTTTTAGGACTGACGTGAACGTATAGATACTTGCACCTAAGTTTTTCTCCTTTTTCTACCAGGGTCTGTGCCGAGGCTTAAAATTATGGTAGCAAACGCTAGAACCATAATGGTGGCACTGATGTGGTTGCATGGTAAGAACATAACAATAGTAGCAATTGAAGCCATGAGTCTTTTGCATGCTATGCACCTTCAGAAGAACTTATCAATACACATTTCTAATTTCAAAACTTAGGGGTGCACACGGTCCGGATTGGACCAGTTTTTCAAAAAACCAAGAACCGGACCGTTCATAACGGTTCTAAATTTTTTGAAACCGTGTACGAACCGTTCAAGTAATGGAACCGGACTGAAACCAATCCGTGACAACGGATCGGACACAGTTCGGTTAACGGTTCTAACCAAAATTCAGAAAAATACATTCCCAACCAAAATAAATACATTTTAATGATCTAAACCGTTTATTTTATTGTTCTTAATTTATATATTATTACTATAAAAAATCAAATTAATCGGATATTATTAACTACAAAAACAAATTACATTTGTGATAATAAAATAAATAATAAAATAAACATCATAATTTATTTTTATTAACACAATTGTGATTTGTTAAGATAGTTAACGATATCCGATCAATTTAATTTTTTACAGTAATTATATATAAATTAAGAATAATAAAATAAACGGCTAAGATCATCAATATATATATAGGCATTAAAAAAATTTAATATTAAGCAAAACCGGTTCGGTTCGGTTCAAAACCGTGAAATTAAATAAGAACCGAGAACCGGACCGTTCAGAACGGTTTTTAAAAATTTTAATCCGGAACCGAACCATAACAAATAAAAACCGGACCGAACCGTACGGATCGGACCGGACCGGACCAAATTATCGATTTTTTTAATTTTTTGTGCAACCCTATCAAAAATTACATTTAGAGGGGCTCAAAATAATTTTGGGTGGGTTTTGTTTAGTTTTAAACATAGTGCAACACGTAATAATTTTTACCCGAGTTTTTAGTTGATATGGAGATTTTCCCTTTTGTTCGATGTTTTAAACATGGTCCAACATGCAGTGATGCAGCCTCCCCCCACTACTTAGGAGCTTACCGTTTATGTTCTATTTCTCTCCCTGGGGAAACTTTCAACCTTATCTCACGATATTACTCCGCTATCGGTCACACAAGTGTATTTAGCCCCCATTTGGGATACTTAAAAGACTTGACTTTTAACAGGCTTAATTTTTCTATTAAAAAAAAAGATTGTTTAGGATAATTTTTATAGTAGTTTTTTGTTTTTTTGCTTTTTATTAAAATGTCTAATATGCACTTTTTGCTTTTAAATTGTAGTTTTTGAGATATTGACACGGCTATTTTTGTTTTTGTGATGAGAGTTGACCATTTTAATTAAGAGTATTATTATAGTAATTTTACTTCAAAAAAAAAGTTAGGGTGTTGGTAACCAGCTTTTAAGTGATTCCAAACAGGGCCTTAATATTTCAAGGTGGTCCTTCCTGATTCACATAGGATTTCACATATCCCATGTTATTCGAATCAGAGCGTAAGCTAGTGGTGCATTTGAATGCTTGCCTTTCACCATCTAAGGTGCAGTACTCCATCGTTTTGCCTTGCAGCACGATGCTTTAAGTGCTCTCTAACAATCTCGTTTTCACGATTTAGGCAGCTCCAATTTCGCTTGCCACTACTATTGGAATGGATTTTGCTTGCTTTTTCATTTGGCTACTAAAAAGATGTTTCAATTCACTAGGTTGTCTCGTGTCTCTCCATAGATCTAGCAACTATTCAAAAGGTTGACCTATTCAAGAACCTCTGGATCTATGCTTATTTTCAACTCTCAAAGCATTTCGTCGCTTACTACGGCCTTCTTCGACTCTAGGTGGCCTAGGTATCCACCGTATGCATTTTGCGTTCGAGCCTCGCCCTTAGAACTAAGGTTATGCCATCCTAAGGTGTTGTTAAATGGAAGGATCTTATCAACATCCAAGAATAAAAAATTATAGATCGAATTGACGAATTTTAAAAATTGGGTACTTTCATATAGCTTCGTATTTGCTGTTCACGAGTGAAAAATAAGCAAACTTGAACCGTCAACATCTGCTACATAGTAAACCACGGTCTCTCAAGTCCCCTGATGATTCCACTATAGAAGCCAACGATAGACAACAACTCCTCCCCAAAACATATCTTATTACTTTCATTGTACTCCAAAGAGCACATCTTCTCAAATTCTCACTCAAGAGGTGCTGAATTGAAACCCCACTCTAACTAAGGATTCTTATAGTTTCTAAGGATCCAGCTACAGAAGAACCGGGATAGCTAGGAATTGTTCTCAACTTTCATCGTATAATAGAACGTTGGTTACAAGGATGACTAATTGTCCCTCTCTGACCATTACTGCCCAATCTAAGAGTGGACAACTATTGCGTTCCAATTATTGAGTAGAGTTCTATAGTCGGTCTGTGACCCCCTGAATGTCAAAGATGTCCTTGGGGTGACCCAGTAGTTCTTCCAAGACGGAGATCATGGAGTTAGCCCATAGATTTTCCTTACTTTTGTCACATTTCGCTCAAAAAGTTGAAGAGAGATAGTGTATCAAGCTATTCGTAAAGGCCAACTTAAGGTCATAAAGGCCAACTTAGGGCCTTGGGTCACTATCTTTTGCTTTTGTTGTGAAGGTTTTAGGTGTGTAAGCGCTACTCATCATGAGCCTTAAGATAGTGATTTTTCTTGTGCTGCTCTTTATGGTATTAGTAAAGGAAAGATTTGTAGTTGTTGGCTAGTTTGTTGCTTATTTCTCACTATCGTCGTTGTTTTATTAATAAGGTATCCAACTGTTGAATATGTTGGTATTCATATTAAATATTCAACCTATCACGAGTCCTCAAGCACGGGAATTAAATACTCAACTCACTCACACTTGCATTTCACCTTTCCTAATGTTGGGAGCCACAACTGTCATATGGTTAGCGTCTAGTCCTATTTGTTATCCTTAACTTTCACTGTTTTGGGGTTCTCCAGCCAGACTTTCTTAACCTTAGCTCATTTCAACTAAAATGGTCCATGCCTAAACACTCAGAGGCAATGTACTTCCAAGTCAGCATCAATGATCAAGTCCCAAAAGAGCTTAGTCACGAGACTCGAACCATTTCTAACTCTGTGAATCGCCTCAACAGGTGTCGGACCAAGTCTTTGGCATTCTAATTCACAAATACACAAGAGGGTTGCTAAGCGGTTGGATTAGGACAGGCCAAAAAAGGATAACCCCGTAAAGGTAAAATGGTATATTACAATAAGATCCTTGCACAACTAGAATCCTAATTAACATTTGGTTTGAAATCATTCCCATCATCTTCTCGTTTCAAAAACTTACTACAACTGGACCTAAGTACTTACTACAAGATATTCAAAATCATAAAAATTTCTTCTTAAAAATCCAGATCTAAGCCTCTTAACTAGATAAATAATTGTTAGGATCATTTCATTGGTTGCATCCCACAAAAAGAAAGTGACCTTGGAGGGACTCCAACCATCCAAATGCTTTTCCATATCAATCTACGAGAGAGATGCTAACAAAAGCGGTAAAAAGAGTAAAAGACTTCACCTCACACTTCGCTTTCTTAGCAGTAATCCAAACCAAAGAATCTTGACCTTCTCCTACAGCTCTAAGCCCATAAAAACATTTTGAGGAGATCTATCAAGCTGAGTTTCTCAATTTTCTCGTTCTTTATTTTTTTATTTTTTTGGAATTTTAATTGTGTTCGCAAAGAGATCTATCAAGCTGAGTTTCTCAATTTTTTCTCGTTCTTTATTTATTTTTATTTTTTTTTGGAATTGTAATTGTGTTTCGCATATTGTGTATGTAGATTACACATCATAATTCATAGCAATATTGTAAGCATGGCAATATGCTCATCATGTTTTTATGCAAATTAACACCCAAAAAAATCTTCATGGAACCAGTGGTGCAAGTTGTCAAAATTCGAGATATATTTCAATTTCCAACTAATTGAAGGAAAAAATAATTACCTTTCACATCTTGCCTCAATAAAGACAAAAGGGCTTTATGCACCGCGTCACGCTCCACATTTTCTTCTAAAAGCATCATAAGACTCCGAATTACAATTCTACAGAAGTATACTACATATTCTCAACAGCACGACCTGAAATACTAAATTTACCAGCTGTAAGGAGCTGTGCAAGGATGTCCACAATTTTAGAAAGATGCTCTGGTGTATCCTTGCAAAAAAGAGGAAGCCCACGAATCGCCTGCACCCTAACCTGTAATTTTTTTAGGAACAACAAACCTTTAACGAACATGTATCTATAAGAACAGCAAAACATAACAAAACTCAATATCTATAGCATTTAATGCAAGAATGACCTGGTGTAACCAAGACAAAACTATACTTAACTGCATGCATCATTATACTCAAAAGCCTAAAGAAAAGGGGAGGGAAGGGGAGTGGCACCTAATCTAACAGCAAAAGACACATACCACTTACCAATAGATAACTTAGGTCTTATTTGATAACATTTATAGTTTTCTACTTTTGTTTACAATAAATAGAAAATATATTTTCGTTTATCTTCAAAAAAAATTAACAACAAAAACACGTTTGACAAATACATATTTTTTGTAAAATTTTATTTTAAAACAAGAGGTAGTTGAAACTTGAAAAGAGCCACCAACGGGAGGAGAGTTGCTCTACATTGTCGGACGTGGGGATGCCTATTGTGGCTGAATGTGGTGATAGGAGACTACAGTTAGAGGTGATTCGACGAAAGCAGCCAATGGTGGTGAGGTTGGGACATTTGGAGGTAGAAGGGTTGGTAAAATGGTCGCCAACGGCTGAAAGTAGTGTTTGGATGTAGGAAAAATGGCCAAAAATGACATTCGAAGGTGGTAACGGTGATGATGGCCAGCAACAATGAGCAAAGGTGGCAGCCAGTGAGTGGAGGTGGAAATCGATAGGGACATGTTGTGGGAGAAGGTGTTTGGTGGTAGGGAATGTGGTGGATAGAGCTGGCGGCATAGACTAGATGTAGTAGGTGGAGGCGGTGGCCAGTTGATAGAAGTAGTGGCCAAAGGTGGTGGCGATGATGGTGATTAGTAATAGTTGGTAAAGATGGCAGTCGATGGGGAGAAGCAGTGGGTGGAGGTGGTAGCTGATGGGAGAGATGATTGGAGGAAGTGGCGTCTAGTGAGGAGAGGTGACGGTCGGAGATGGTTGGAGATGGTGGTGAAACGTGATGGCCCGGGATGTTTGTCAATAATTGTAACAAGAGATAGAGATGGTCAGAGGTGATGGAAATGAGAAAAGGAAATGAGTCGTTGTTTGCAAAACATGTGAAAATACTTTCTTTTTTTTTTGTTTACAAAAATTTAGTAATTTTTAAAAACTGCTTACACTTTTTCAAAAACAAAAATAATTATCAAATGTGTTTTTGTTCATTGTTTACAAAAATTTTAAATACAAATATAGAAAACAATAACAGTAAATGTTACCAAACGGAGCTTCACATCTCTAGTAAGTCTCAACGAATAAAATATTGGAAAAAAAAAAAAGATATATGCTTATCACGCCATTTTGAAAAATAAAAATACTTTAAACAAAACTTTGCCTCCATCAAAATTTTAATAATACTAAACAAAAGGAGTATACGTCAATTTGCTATTATGAAAAAAGAAAAATGATAATTTTCGAAGACCAATGTAATGAGAGTCTCTCTCTCTCTCTCTCTCTCTCTCTCTCTCTACATGTGTGTGTGTGTCTCTCTCTGTGTTGCACGCGCGCGCGTATATGTGTCTTTGTGCATTGCACACACGTACGCATGCATGATGTTGCCAATGTGAGACATATGGCATTGCTTCAATCATAAACATTAAGATTGCTTTTGCAAACCCAGACTTAGAATTGGCACTACAAATCCATGTTGGATGATATGCCACATCATGTAGAAAGTACGTAAAATAACTCAAAAAACAACCAAGGCAAAAAAAAAAAAGCAACAATTAAAAGGATAAAAAAAGCAGATGGCCACATGATTATGTCCTTGCTGACAGCCTTAACCTAAGAATTCTGCCTCCCCTCTTATCATCTCAGCAGTTAGCACTTCTTTTGTGTGTGTGTGTGTGTGTGTGTGTGTGTGACATCAATCATCATGCTGGCATTTTCAACTTAGACAGATCAATGTGCACATATATAATAGCACAACAATGGGAGGATTTGTGTTTATGTTGACAAAACATCTTCAATAGCTTCCACTCATCAGGTTTTTCAGATAGAGCCACATCTTACTTCACAAATACATTCATTTTTTTCTTTCTATTTTTATTGTACTACTGCTTCTACTATTTCGATGCTCTCACTCTAACAGTAGTCATACTTTTAATGCACTGTGTCCTAAACCCTCATTTATAACATGAATCATCCAGTTCAAAAGGTCACCATGAGTAAGATAGTTCAACAGAAAAATATCAAACTGCATTTATACCTAGGAAGAATTAAGTGATTAATTTTCAATGTCTTCCTAAGCTGCTATCTTCTACTTAAGGGGGAAATGTAAATTTGGTACCTTTATAATGAACCTTATTTATCCATAACAATGACAACAATGACAACCACCACAAGAAAACAAAGGAAGGAGAGACACAGAGAGAGGGAGCACTATAGATCTTCATATGATCAATTCCAATTCATTTCAGTAATTTAATATGTCTTTCTTCATATGTCCTTGGTTTAGGGTTTATGGAGTTCTTCCTACTCCTTTCTTATTTTCTCTTCCCCATAGAGAGATTAGTGGAAATCTTCCCCACAAGGAAGACACACTGAACAAGGCAAATTGTAACCTCGCCATTAGGAATGGCCCCATAACCCTTAAGCATCTTGCCATTCTTCTATATCCTCAACCAAGTCCAATTCAATGGGCCCTCTGTTTAAGTAATGCCTATAATACCCAAATCAACCAAGATAAAGTTGCAAATTCTGATTGAAATGCACAAGTGAACCAACATGAAAAGCCTGCATGCCTGTTAAGTATACTCATCTCAGACCACTAAAAACACAAAGTCTACTTAGCTAATCAACTCCATCACCTACACAGGCCTAATCAAACAGTTTCAATTCTTCTACATTGCAGGACCTTTTTTCAATATATTTTGCTCAACCATCCTGACAAATGAAGCGGTCAACAAAGTGTGTTACCAGAAAACGCTCACCCACTCGCGAATTACATTTCCGGTGAATTTATAAATCCAAAGCGGTCCCATGTCTTTTCTATTTATTTCTTTAACATCAAATGCAATAATCTAAATTCTGTAGAAAGTGAAAAGTGAAACTTTAGCAAGAAAAAATGAAAAAAAAAAGGTAATTATAATAGTTCCTAAATTGTACTTCACATCAATAATTTGAAAATTTATATTTTGCTTGGTGAAATACTTATAGCTTAAAATAAGTACTTTCTAATACTGTAAGCTATAGGAGCCTATGCGGTCGCACCACAATTTAAGACATTTAGCATACCATTATCCATTTTCATCCCTTGTACGGGAAGGATCCGCGTTTTAGGTTACAAACTAAAAAATGTATCATGAGCTCCAAAAACAACCAAAATGAGGGGGGAGGGGGGAAACATTTATTTATGTACTTATAAAGCCACTGACCCCAAGCTCCTCTGCCTCACACAAATCGATATGGGAGTAGACTGCCGAGTCCGAGAGCTCGGGGAAGAACTTGAAGAACCTGGGAATGAGCTGGGCAGCTAACTGCCTCGCCTTGACGCTGCTGCTTTCCGCCGCCTTAATGATACTCCGGTAGTCCTCCACATGCTGTCACAAAACTCAATTTATCAGATTACCAAATCCAAAATCAAATCCAAAATCGCAACAAATTGAAGCAAAAAACAAAACCCTAGAAATTGAAGAGGATGAGAGAAATACCAGAGGAAGATGGAGAATTTACGGACCTGGGACTTGTCTTTGGCCTCGTTGAGTCGTTCTCCGTACTCGTAAAGCTGCTCGATGCCGTTGGCTTCGTCGGAGGCGTCGGTCATGGCGGATTGAAATTTGAAACTGACAATGTACAAATCAACCAAAAGCGGAGATTTTCGCTGGCTCAAGCAATGCGTGTGTGTGTGTATATGTGTGTGTGTACGTATATACGAAAGATAGATACAGTGAGAGATTTGCGTGTCCAACAGTGGAAGATCGTGCTGAAGGAAGGAGAGGGCTTGACTGGTAGAGGTTTCGTGTTCGGAGTTGATGGGGTCTGAGGAGAGAGGAAACGCCCGACCCTTGCGTCAGAAATGGATTTTGCAGGATAGTACGGAAAATATAAAATATGAAAAACAAAAACAAAAAAAATATTAAAAAATACAATTTGTTTTAATATGTTTTGCGAAAAAAAAGTTAGAAATGATACAAAATATTAAAAAATAAAATTGTATAGCTCTTTTAAGTTTGCAAATTTGGTTTTTTATTTTTTATAAAAATATGCAAGAAATTTGTTTCCCTGAAATAGGACCAATTTTTTTATTTTTAAAATTTTCTCGCTATTTCTAAAAAAAAATTTATTTTATTTTAAATATGTAAAAAATATAAAACAATATAAATCTAAGATAATAGCTTATTTACTTATTTTATTTTACTTTATTTATTTTTAATAAACTACTATCATTATTTGCTCAAATTTTTATAATTTTTGGGCTTCTTTCATTTAGGCAAACTTTAAATTTTAATTTTTTATCAAAATATAAAAAATTAAGAAATAACATAAATAAGTCAAAATTGGCCAATAAATCATATTTTTATGTTATTTATTTTTTATTTAGTGAAATTTTCATATTGTAATCAAAAAAAGATTTATTTTTTTTATTTTTCTTATTAAGCTGATTCAAAAAAATTAAATTCTAATCCAAAGATAAAAAAATTTTAAAAAATATAAAAAAAATTAATACAAATGGGGTGTTTAGAAATACTACTACTAGTAGCTTATAGATTGTAACTTGCAACAGAAGTTATAAGTATTTGATAAAAATTATAATTTGTAACTGAAATAAAATAAAAAATAATTAAAAAATATATCAAAAATTATAAATATTTAAAAAAATTATAATTTATAACTAAAATTATAAAATTAAAAGTTAATAACAGAAATTTGACTAAACACTCCCAAAATATATCAGAGGGAGACAATAATTTTCTTGCAACTTTTATGTTTATCAAATTAAAACTTTAATTTTTTTATTAATCTTTTTGCAAAAGATTATCATAATAAAACTAATTCACGAAATGTCACCTTTTGTTTTTCATTTTTTTTACTTCACTTCTATCATTTTGACTTTTCGTATCTTTTGAGTCTCCTTCCCTTTGAGCCCAAAAGTTTAAAAAAAAAGATAATTATAATTAATTTAATTAAAAAATAACTCTACTCACACTAATAAAAATAACATCTCAAGGAGTTTTTAAACTCTCATAAACCAGATCTGCATATTCTTATTAAAACCAAGGTAGACTCTCTCTCTCTTCCATGGGTAATTTCATCTCTAGATAGGGTTTTACTATGAACTCCTTCTCTGACCCGGTGGGAAGATCTGGAGGCATTTGGGTCCTCTGGGATCCTACTTAGCTTTCGGTTTGTGCCTTTGATGTTAATCAGCATTTCATCCACGCCACAATTAGACGAGCTGATTTCCAAGAACGGAATCGTTCGACAATCTATGCTAGCCCTAACCCTTTGGTTAGATATCAAAATTTGGCAAGATTTTACTGTGGAGGCTAGCTTGATAAAGAGACCGTGGCTTTTTGTAAGTGATTTCAATGATTGTGCTAAGATCTCTAAAAGGAGATGTTTTACTAGAGGTTCTTATCCTTCTAAATGCATCAAGTTTTGTAATTTCATTAATAATTGCAACTTAGTTGATTGAGGTTGTTCGAGGCCTAGATTTACTTGGGCTAACAATAGGCAGGGGTTGGCTAACACCATGGCTAGACTTGATAGGGTCTTTTGTAATCGAATTGGAGGTTTGCTTTCTCCGGGGCGTCTGTTAGAAACCTCCCTGGAGTGTATTCTGACCATTGTCCGTTTTTTTCTTTATTGTGATGGTCCTCCTTTGCTTTTGCCAAAAAATCGTTTATTTCATTTTAAGGTCGTTTGAATCACTCACCCTGATTTTGTCAATATCGCTAGAGATATTTGGAGCTCGAAGAAAGCATCATTCCCTAGTACCCTCGAGATTATGTCTGATAATGCCTCTCTTTGGAATAAGCAAGTTTTTGGTCACACTTTTATCAAAAAAAAAAAAAAAAAGACAACTCCTTGAGGGTATCCAAATGGCTCAAAATGACCACTTTTCTCATAACTTGTCTTTTTTGGAAAAAGAACTTCTTGGGCATTACCAAACACTCTCAAACAAGAAGAGCTCCTATGGCGTCAGGAATCGAGAGTTAATTGGATTCTTTAAGGTGATTCTACTCTTGTCAGGAGAAAGAGGAACAACATTGTGGCTCTTAAAGACCAAAATGGGGTTTGGATTGATAATTGTGTTGACCTTGAAAAACATATCAAGCATTATTTTCAAGTTCTTTTTTTCCCTGTCCGTCCCTCGATCCTTGGAGGCTTGGGAGGGCCTTCCCCACCCCCGTGTCTCGGTCTCCGACCTTAATATGAACCTGTCTAAAGTCCCCTCTATTGAGGAAATGTGGTATTCTGTTAAAAAAAATTAAGGCTTTCAAATCCCTTTCAAATCCTCATGCCCGGATGGCTTCCAAGCTTCTTTTTTTTTACCAAAGTATCGGGATATTGTTAACCTTTCTTTTTTTGACCACCAAAAACTGCTTTTGCCAATTTCCAGATCCCTGGACATATTAATAAGACCTTTTTAGCACTCTCTCCGAAAGTGGATTGCCTCGTGACCATTAACTAGTTTCGCCCTATTGGCCCGTGTAATGTTAGCTATAAATTCATCTCCAAGATTATTATGGATAGATTGAGACCTATATTGAGTGACTTTGTTAGCCTTTACCAATCCAGTTTTGTTCTTGGACACCAAACTACTGATATATAATCATCTGTCAGGAGATTATTCATCCCTTAAGGTTTAAAAAAGGTAACGAATATGTTGTGGTTCTTAAAATTGACTTTGATAAGGCTTATAATAGGATTTCTTGTAGTTTTGTCACTGTTACTCTCAAATTCTTTTATTTTGATAGAAATTTCATTGTCTTCGTTATGAGCTGCATCACTTCCCCCACCTTCTCTATCCTTTGAAATGGCAACCAACTCCCACCCTTTTTCCCGGGTAGGGGTATTAGGCAAGGGTATTAGGCAAGGAGATCCCATTTTCCCGTATCTTTTTGTCTTGTGCATAGAGCGCCTGTTCATCTTGATTAACCAGGAAGTTACTAACTCTACTTGGAAAGGAGTTAAAGCTTCCAAGCATGGGCCTAGTTTTAGTCACTTGATTTTTGCTGATGATATACGTTGTTTATTGTTATTTTATGGAATATTTGGATTAGTAGAAATAAAAAAGCTTTTGATAACATTGTTCTTGTGACTCATGAGGTGGTTTGATTCATCAGTAGATATGTGATGGAGATCAGCTCTGCTTTTGGTTTATCCACTTCTTCCTTATTTAAACCAACTAACTATGTGGTTTGGAATTTTCTAGGTTATGGAAGTCCCAAACTCAATACAGATTAGTTGTTCTCGGGGGAACCTGGGCCTTGCGGGATTTGGTGGTGTTCTTCGGGAGGAGCAAGGTTATTATTGGGTCTTAGGCTTCTATGGCAAACTTCCCGAGTGCATAAATTTGGAAATAGCGCTTTGGGCATTTCCCATGGGCTTAAGTTAATCGCATGCCACAAACTAAGAGAAGTTGTAGTGGAATCAGACCCGAAAGTCGCAATCAGTCTTATTTAAGAATGTCCCTTCATGCAACTTTCCTCGCAAAGTTTTTATTCTTGAATGCAAAGCCATGTTGGAGGAATTCAATTGCTCTATTGCTCATATTTTCAGGGAACATAACAAAGTTACAGACCGTCTCGCCAACTTGGGTGCGGATGAAGGCATTAGGCTTGTTTCCTTGGTTACCCCGCAATTGAGGTTAAAGATTTTCTGAGCATTAGGCTTGTTTCCTTGGTTACCCCGCAATTGAGGTTAAAGATTTTCTGACAGAAAATCTAGCTAGTGTTCCAGTTCTGAGGCACTAGTTTGCTCTTTGTTCTTTTTATTTTCGCTTTACCAAAAAAATATGGGAGGGGTGTGAAAATTTATTTTAACAAAAATAAGATGAATATAAAGCATCCCATTTTAGTTTTTTTAGTATTTTTAAAAATTTTAGTTTAAGCCTTTTCACTTTTTAAATATCTCAAATCACGAGAAAAGAAATAGTTGAGAAATTTAGAACACAAAATAATTTTTTTTGAAGTAGATGAAAAAGTTATTTTTAATTAAAATACAATTTATTTTCATCTTTAATAAATATTTTTCATCATAAATAAAAAATAATTTTAAGATTTCTTGTGATGAGAGAAGTAAAAAGTAAAAATATTAATTAACACATATATATAAAAAAACATTTTAAAATAAAAATTACCTTTTTGGAAAAAGCTATGGCAAAGGCTACCGTTGTCGACTTAGCTTTAAAACTTAACTAATTTTAATTACAATTGTGAAAAAATGAGAAATTAAAGTCAATAATTTCATGTGTTTCAACAAGGAAGTGAGATTAAAACAACAAAAATTCTCGTTTTATTTAATCAATTGAGTATTAAAAATTATGAAAAATTTGTAAACAGTCGAATTTATAAAATGCTTACTATAGCATAAGATTTTTTAACAAGTAAAATTCATTCACATAAAAATTTTAGCGTGCAAAGTTCTTTTGAGATAAAAATACCCTAGAGCAGATAAATTTATTGTCTCTTTTCAAATTAAACATATATGAAGAATACAGATAAATTTATTTTTTTTTTTATTGAAAGCACATGTAAAGAACACATATAAATTTTTCTGTTTTATTGAACACACGTATAAAGAACACAAATAAATTTATATGTACCTTTTTAAAACATGTATGAAGAATACAGATAAATTTATCTGTTTTTTATTAAAAGTACGTGTAAAAAATACAGATAAATTTATCTATGTTATTAAAAGCACGTATAAAAATACAGATAAATTTATCTGTTTGCATATTAAACAAATGAATATCAAACAGATAAATTTATCTGTTTATTTTGCAAAACAGATAAATTTATCTGTTTGTATAGTATTTTTGAAAGAAATCATGCAATTAAATCTTGCGTATTTAAATTTTTATTGATGGACCTTACGTATTAAAATTTATTTTTTTAGACCTTTAATTGAAGTCCTTTAAAAATATTTTCTTAATAAATCTATCACAAATCTACCAAATTCAGGATCTTTTTAATTTTGGAATTGTAATCTTTAAACATTATTGCAGTATGAATGGGGTGGTGAGTCGCCAAAATAGAGGTAGTTTAATGGTGAGCGGTGAGTGCAAGTGGCAGTGGCCAAGATAAGATTGAAAGAATATCATTTTATAGTGGGATAACAATAACAATATTATGTAATAGGGTACAAAATATGGAGCTCAACTTTTCCGATGTAGATAACTTGTCCCAAAAAGTTTTTACTTTTACCGACGCTCAACTTGTTGCTAAAAGTAAATATTGTGTAGGCAAAACGCTTTGGTAAGGCAGGACGGAATTACGTTATGGCGCCAATTTTTTGCTGAGAATATTTGCCGACAATAGTATCCTTTGTCGCCAAAAAGGTTACTCTTTTGATGTTTTTGCCTACGTTCTTGTTTTTTTGTTGCTAAAGGCATACATTTGCCAACACACAAATGCTTCCCATCAGCAAAATTAGTCGCTAATTATGCATTTTCTTGTATTGAATTTACTAGGAGCTTCTCAGTATTTCGAACTTAACACTAACTTTAGCATTAAATGAGTTTTTTGGCATGAACCTTGTTGAGTAGTCTTACTCCTTTTATACTTTTGCAGGAGCAATCTAATCAAGTGAAATCATTACATAAATTTAATTCTTCTAGTTCTTGATACTTATACGAAATCACTCATATATACCTGGTATTATTAATATCACAAATGAATGATTAACAATATTATATTCGGCAACTTATTAGTTCGAGTCCTGCAATATAAATGCAAGAGTCACAATAATAAGGGAACAAATTTTTTTTTAGTGAATTACTTTTATTTCTTAGTTTAATCGCCTCCTTTAATCACTAAAAACAAAAATCCCATAAAGAATTGCTTTCCTCACTCACACAGCCCTGAAAAAGGGAAGCGCTAAAGCCTAAAACCATATCGTTCCATTCCAACTTTTTGTCCAAAATGAGAAAGTCAATATACAATTCTTGAGAATGGACACCCATTTCAAAACAAACTTTTGGGCCTTTTTGGTCCCATCCCTTGCCTTTTTCCAGGTCCATAGATCTTGTCATCTCAGGCCTGACTTAAATATTAATGTGTATAAGGGAGTTTGTGAAACTTCTATTTCTACTTTTTTGGTTTTTGTTTTGCAAAAAGTTAAGAAATTCAAACAGCTTTTAGCTTGGAATCTTTATTTTATAACTTCTTATCCTAAATTAATAAACATAAACATTTATAGTTAAATCTATTAATTGAGTACTGTAACAAATATTTATAACTTTTGTTTAACGCAAAATCACATCATTTTTATTATAATCAGTAAGTCCGTAAGTTCATCAATCCCAAACTCACCCCCAATGACTTATTCTGTGTAGCTTATTTAATCTTTAGGGATTTTTTTTATCGTTTGATCAAAATATTAATATTTTTTCTATTCTTTTTATCGAGACGTCTCGGAAAAGTATTTTTTATCAAAATATAATTTTTTTATTTTTTTAATAAGAATTTTTACTTTTTCGATTCAACTCATTAAAACGATCCAAAAAAGAAAAACATTTTAGTGAAAAAAAAAACTCCAAAAATATAAAATATGTTAATTCATTGCTTATTATCCCGAACCAAGCCTCAATTAAAGTTTGGGAATGAAGAGAGCAGATGATGGTCCACAGCTTTTATTGTGGTCACACCAAAAAGCTCATTCCTCTTTGATTTTTTTTTTTTTTCCATCCAACTTTAGAGAGCAGCATTGGTGGCCATGATTAATCCAAGTTAAAATGGGGTATTCATGATCAGGAAATTGTCCCATGCTGCACATGGCCTGTATTTAAGGTGGTCTTTAGTGTTGTTAAAACTAGTTAATTATATATTATAATTTATATTTGAAATTTAAAAAAAAATAGTTATAGTTTATAATAAACTGTAAGTATTTTGTAAAAATTATAATTTATAAATAAAATTAATAGTAAAAAATTAAAAACTACTGATAATAATTTTGCCAAATGCCCTTTAATAATGGCAAATGGAACTTACTTTGTTTATATTCACCTTTACTCAACCACCATATTTTAAGGATTTGGAGGTGTTATGAGGCGGTTGAGTGCACCAGGGCTTGTTAATATTATAAGACTGTTTATCAAAATAACACGAAACGATCTCTTTCGAAAGAAAATTCTTCTTTTTTGAAATGATCAAGCGATTGCGTGCGGGTTATATGTTTTGTTTTAGGATTTCGATGAGAACCAGTTACAAAAGTTACAATCTACGATCTACTCCTATGAAAACAGAAAAGAAAATACAAGCGGTTTGCCAGTTTGTGTAGATATTTTAATATTGATTACAATACTAATATATATAAAATTTCATAAAAAACTACCTAAAACTGCTAATAATTAGTTTAAAGCATGACTCTCTCATTTGATGCCAAGTGTCGCTTCGTTGTAATTTCTATCAACCGCCAAGTGAGTCTTTAATCGCCACTTGTCTTCCTTTAAATTTATTTAACATGGCATTTTAAATATATAACTATTTTCTATTTAGCCTTTATAAAATATAGTAGGCTATTTAGATAATAATATTATTTTCTATTAAGCCTATAAATATTAACTGGCTTTTAAATAGAAAATATTATCCTTGACAGAAAAATATTAATTATGGTGTAAACAAAGACTTATCCAAAAAATTATTTATATAAAAAATTAAATTAATTAAATATAAATAATTACATAATCAAAACTTTCTTTTCTCAAATTTTATATCATTCTTTTCAACGAGCTGGGTCCAATTAAGGACGACAATGGGGTAGGACGGGATTGAAAATAAGCTATCCTATCCCGTTTCGTTATTTGATCGGGATGTGACGAAAAAAATATCCGAAAGTAGTGGGAATGGGGAGAATGTCGGAGAAGTAGTAGGAAACAAGACGGGGCGCAAATATTTTAGGGATACTTTTTAAAATTTAAAAAAGAAATATTAATAAAAATTATAGATAAAATTAAAAAAATAGGAGTTGATGAATTAATAGAACTAAAACACAAATTGTAATAAATATATAGAAAAATTAATTAGGGATAAATATAATATTTTAATATTTTAAATTTATTACATTTTTTAAAATATATTTATTACATAATACTTATATATAAAAATATTTTATTTTATGTAATCGGAAATGAAACGGAAAAAAATAGAAAGGGAAAAATAAAAACCTCTCCCGACCTATTTGTTAATGGGGGTAAAAAATATTCGTACATAACAAAACGAGAATGTGTGATGATGGGACGGGACGAAAAGAAACTATCATTAGCTAGTTGATTTTATCACAGTAAACGATTATGAATGAAGATCATCTGTCATATAATTTTTATGCAATGCATCAATCCAACAATTATACATTACACAATATATTACATAATTTCTTTTTATTACATTAGGGTTTGGGGTTAGTGCGGTGTTGTATTCATTGGGTGGGATTAACTTCAAATATGTTTTTATGATTCGGATGGATGATCTTAGAATGCTTCTTCGTTACAAAATATCAAGATAATTAAATATGGATAGGCATGTGACTAATTTACACATCTTTTTAAAAATGAATCGTTGGAATGTTTTGAGAAATTATGGCCTTGTTTGGTCATTTGAATTTAAGTTAAGTTTTTTGCTTTAAATTATTTTAAATTTAATAAGTAAAAAACTTATTTGGTGAATTTTAGAAGTCGCTTAAAATTAAAAGACAATAAGCTAAAAAGCTTTCAGCCAAAAGAAGTTGTTATGAATTTTTTTTTTACATAATTTTATATTTAATATTGATCTTGTTTGATAAATCTCGATAAGTAAATTTTAAAAATATTATTTTTATAAAAAAATAATTGTGTATAATAAATGGCAATGGTTGCCAAATGAAACATTAGCTTTTATGAGTTTTAAGCCAAAAGTTTTAAGTCGTGAGCCAAACGATGCCACAATACATATACAAATATTATCTAATTATATAGCCATTTGATATATGATCAATTAAACTTTTAAAATAAATGACCAACTCAACCAGCACTAAAAAAAAAAAGAAAAAAAAAATAGTTTCAATTTTAAAAACATGTTAGAAAATGATCTCATCAATCTCGAATAATATGATGATGGTATTTGGTATTATTAAAATTAATAATTTATAAATTGTAATTTATAGCAAAAGTTATAAGTGTTAGGTAAATATTATAATTTGTAACTGTAATAAAAAAAAGTAATTATAACTTATAACATAAATTATAAATATTTTAAAAAAATTAAAATTTATAATTAAAACTAATAATAAAAAACTAATAGCTACCAACTTAACTTTACCAAGCACACCAGTTGTTGTGGCTACAAATCCCTAATAGTCCAGTTGAGCACGTCATTTATTGGGTGATGAATAATATAGTTTAGTGATAACAAAAAAATTAATATAAATATATTTTTAGAGGTAAAATTAAACACTTCTACAAATATTAAAAAAATAGTATATTGAGATGTCGTATTAAAAAATAAATTTATTAAAATTAATTAAAAATATGACTCTTAATATAGTATAAAAAATTCATATGATCAACCTTAGTCGATTGAAACATAGACTTAATTTAATTTAATTTATATATTATTTAAATATTATCCACTTGGTAACATTTTTTTCCTTTAGGAAAATCTTTGGCAGTGCATGGACCCAGCAATTATCCTTGTTTAAAGACAATTTAAACATAATGAAATTATAAAATTAATTTTAAATAATGAACAATATTTTAAATATCAAAGGTGATAATGTAGTAGAGAATTTTTAATAATCTCATCATAAATATTAATTATATTTTTTGAATTATATGTATGCATATATCTTAAAAATATACTTTGATAAAAGATAAAGAAAAAAGTTGAATTTAAAGGAAAGTAAGAAGAAAAAAACTAAAATTTAAATAGAAATAGAGGACAGAGAAATGAATGACAAATATAGGATAAGTATTATCTATATTATAAAATAGAACGGTCTTATATGACACGTCATATTTTTTATTCAATTGTTGAAATTGTTTTAGAAGAGTTATCAACGATTTAAAATAAAAGAAGCCAAAAATTTTTTTTTTCTTTCTACGCCTATTTTGGGACATATGAAAAGAAATCAAAAATGAGAAAGCTTTTCCTTATTCAGCATATGTAAAGTTTGACGGAAATCTCAAAACTTATTATTTTTGTATGCCTATTTGTTGAGTTGTGTCTTATATTCTATCGGACTCATGTTTATTATATTATTTTGGTCTATATGTAACTGGTCGGGGTGAGATTAGAAACCTACTAAAAATTATGTATAGAATTGTAATAATATAATAATATGGGCTCGTGGACTTTAGAGTTCCCACGTGTGTGTGCGCCTATAAATAAAACACTAATGGAGCTGTAGGATTTTAAGTGAGTTGACAAATAATTGTGAGGGTAACAGGTAGAGAGAATGGAGATGAGTACTGTACTCTTTCACAATTGACGTTAGTGAAACTTGTTCTCTCTCGCTTTTAGACGTAGACCGGTTTGAGTCGAACCACGTAAATTCTCAATGTTGATTATTTTTTACTTTTTGTGCGTGATTTTTTTGCTTCCGTTCGCATTCGGGGATTGGTGTTCAAATCTCAAAAAGTGGTATCAAAGTTAACAATGAACGATTCGAAACCGTAGTGGTTGATCGGAGCAAAGATACAATTTTTAATCTCGTTCGATATAGATTAAAAATATTTTAATTTGAGAAAAAAAAGATTAAAAAAAGGCGCGGCACTGTAGTAGGTTCGGTGGCGTTAATGTAGTTTCGACGTGCAAAAATATTTCAGCAAAGCAGTTGAGTTGCTTGGTTTAGCTGTTTTGCGCGAAGCCGGGAGAATGAATTCTAATTGGTGCTAATTTGATAGCCACCAAATTTGGGACAAAATCAGAAAGGGTGATTTTGGTTATTGGGGTAGCATTGATTCTGTTTTCCTAAATCATAGTTGGTAATTACGGGTAGTTGATTAGGAATTCAAGGGCAATTGTCACGTCCTAAATTTCGGGTCACGTGAAACATCTACAAACAACCAACCCGAGAATATACTCTCAATATAAAATATACATACATTGTATATAATCGCCCAACGGCTTACATTATACGGCCCAACGCTGAAAAATATATTGTAACATACATGTGTAAAACTAGCAAAAAGGAAGACTACAGCTCTTCTATCTCTCCAGCATCCCAGATCAATCTGCGTGACCGGTATCTGAAAAAATATTTTAAATCCCACATCATAAGCCAAATCTCAACAGAAACTAGACAGGCATGCAATATAAGCTAAACATGCTAGGAAAATAAAGTGCAGTTTTAGACTATCTTTCAAGCTTTTAAAATAATTTTCATATGCAAACGAAAAAGTGAGGATACAAACCATATTTTGACTCACTCACAGGAGTCCTAAAAATAGTTTAAAAAAAGTTTTTAGATCGCGATTCATACGACTCTTAAAACAATTTAAAAACTGATTTATCCGTCCCATAATGCAGTTCATGCAATCCATGTATCTTTTCGGACTCTTACCGAAGAACCACAGCCCCCGTGTAATGCAACATACACACACCACACACGTAACCCGTGCAACACACTAAACGCACGCAACCCGTGCAACACAAATCTTCATGGACTTTTACCGTAGGACCATTCTGTGTCCCAACTAATGCCTTGTTGACTAGAGCCAGCGTGTATCTTCACGGACTTTCACCGTAGGACTATTATCCGTCCCTCATATACACATCTTTACAGACTTTCACCGATGGATCAAAATTCACCCCACATTTGCAATGCAGATACAAATCTATGTATCAACAAGCATCTCTACACATGCCTAAATCACAGGATAAAATCGCATAATACGGGATAATAAAACCCAAAGCCCTAAAGGCATCAAGACCACAAAGGCTACTTATCTGCTTACCATGCACAAGAATAAAACTATCAACAGTTCTATAAGCACAAAAACACGTATAACAAAGACGTTCCACATAAAGACGCCACATAACCCAACACGACACCACATGTCACACACCGTCATCCGTTCACCTGAACGACTCGTCCACATACCAGGACCCGTCCACACACTGGGACAACCAGCATTTAACCCAAAGGCCAACACCTGAACCTCCTACAGAACGGTTCTCACCAAAACCCACCTTTAAATCGAACCACGGGCCTACACGTCCGGCACATAACCAGCACGCACACAATCGTGCCATAACACCCAAAGCTAACCAAGCACGTCACACCCGAGGACGGCATCACACAACACCCGATGCCATGACACGACCCCCGAAGCCACCACACGATCAACCGAATCCCAAAAGGCATCCAACAGTATTTCAATTGACTAACCCCATAATCAATCAACCGAATACCATTAAAAACTAATTGAAAACCAAAAAATCAACCACTAAAACACCCACATGAAAATAGCCCAAGTCTAGTCGACTAGACCCCAACCCCCAGTCGACTGAACAACACACTAGAAATGCCCAAAAATGCCCAAACACACTGTCCAGTCACGGTCCAGTCGACTGAACCTAAGAACCCAGGGTCCAGTCGACTGACCCCTCGGTCTAGTCGACTGAGCTGAGGCAGAAACAGGCTCCAAGCTATGGGTTTGGCTCTCCAAACCTCGAATCAACGCATCCAAACACTCATTCAACACCCTTAGACATCCACACGCCCAAGCCTAACACCAAAACCACGAAAGAAACACCCAACACCCGATTTCATCCACCGAAATCGCCAAAAAATAGTTTTTAAATCAAAAAATCTAACTTGATAGAAAATCAGATCTGCAACACTAACCGTTAGAAACACACACGATTACACGTAACACCCTTATAAGAAATGAGAGTCTAGGATCCTACCTCAATGAGTTAAAAACTCGATACCTTGAACCACGTGCAAAATCAAGCTTCGCCATAATAGAATTTCGTCCGGATGAACGCGTAGCCCACCGTGCCAATAGCAAAAATCCACTGTTGGATCGTTGAAAATCGAGCCCCAGACCCCTAAAAAGTTAAAGAGAAGGTAGAGAAAAAATAAAAAAAACTTACTGGAGAAGTTTTGAAAATATCTTTTGAAAATATCTAACTCTAGATATTTATTAGCCTCCAAAATATTTTTTTTTTAATTTTTGAAATTTGCACCACAATGCCCCACGGCCCCGAAATTTGTACCACATGCATATCTAACCCCGATCATGCAGCAAAAAGCATTTAAACATGCTAAAGTAAAAACGCTAAACGCGCGTCAAAAAATGCTGAAAAAAAAAACGATTCAGGGTCTCACAGCAATAATCATGTGTGCAACAAAGGTTTTGAAATTGACAGTTTACAATTGTTTTGCACTTTTGGATTGTACATATAGTAAAATAATTAAAGAAGAATGTATCTTCAAATGATTTTTTAGCGCTGTGGATTTATCGGTACGGTCGAATTTTTTAGTTTTTGCACAATTTGATTAGATTGGACAGATCGGCTTAGATTAAGATTGATTGAGTGTGATCGGGTACAATCAATAGTGATCAGGTACGATCAGAGTTGATTTGAGTTATGTGGGACAAGGATTACACATCTATAATTTTGTGACGTGTTCGGATTGTGGGTATTGTCAAACATAAATCTAATGGCATTGAAGAGTTCGAATTTTGTGATTGAATCTTTTAATGGCCACAACGACTTCACCTTATGGCGGCAAATGGTGAAGAACATTTTGACGAGCGAATGACTGATCAAGGTTCTCAGAAAAAAGTCAAAAAAACTAAAAACGATTAAGGATACAGAGTGGGGGCAGATGTGAAACTTGGCAAACAATACGATCCAGTTGTTTCTCGAGAATAGTACTCATCGAAAAGTCATCAACGAAAGCGATCCAATAGAACTCTGTGCTAAGTTGGAGAGTAGGCACAAGTCCAAGACATTGACGAATCTGTTGTCTTTAAAGAAACAGTTATATGCACTTCAGATAACATAGGAAGTGAATTTTATAAAACACTTGGACGAGTTCAACATGATACTGACGAAACTAGATTCTATCAGCACAAAGATCGAAGATGAGGATAAAACAATTCTCCTGTTGGTTTCATTGCTTTCATCATTCGAGCATCTGAGGACTACATTGATGTTTGAGAAGGAAACCCTTGGTTTAGATGAGATTGTTGCTACTCTCATATCTCATGAGATGTTGCAGAAGAGAAAAAGTGACAGATCACAAGGAGAGGGCATCATGGTTGCCTCAAGCAGTGAAAAAGTCAAAGGCAAGGCGATAGTGAGGCAGGAGAAATCCAAGAAGAAAGGTCGTTCAAGTCAAGAGGTTAAAAAGAAAAGTGCCACTATTGTGACAAGGAAGGTCATCTGAAGAGAAATTGTCTGAAGTACTAGACAGACAAGGGAAAATAACAATCATCAGATACAACAGTTATAGAGGGCTCCGATTATGAATAATCAAAAGTGTTCGCAGTTACTTCAGGTACAGAAAAATTAAATTGGATATTAGATTCCCGGATGTTCGTTCCACATGTGTGCAGTCAGAGAGTATTTTGATACGCATCAGTCATGCGATGTGGGTACTGTTAGGATGGAAAATAATGTAGCGAACATAGTTGTCGGTATAAGGACAGCGCGATTTTGCAGTCTTGATGGCACCTTTTTGATCTTGACTGGGGTTAGACATGCGCCGAATCTAAGAAAGAATTTGATTTCTCTAGGGATGCTGGATTCAAGAAGTTGAGGGTTCTTATCCGGAGGTGAGTTCTTTGGGTTTCAAAGGAAAACAAGAATGTACTGCAGGGACAGATGATTGACAACCTATACAGGCTCGTAGGGAACGTTGCGATAGGTGGAGCTGCGACTAGACATAAGATGAGTAGTATAGATAGGTGACATACTCAAAAAAGTGTAAGAGTTATCCGGGTGAAATACAGTTGCGGAAGAGCATACAGAATAGACGTATGAGTACACGAAAGCGACGAGGTAGTACAAATGCGCAGGTGTGCAAATCAGATGGTGTGCAGGATGCCGGTAAGATGCGAGAGCAACAGTTGTTGGATGTTCATAGAAAAATCTGGACAACGAGACTAATACAATAGACGTGACGGACAGGTGTACACCTCAACAGAAGCGAGTCTTATTTGCTCTTGATTTGGTTAGTGGCAGTGATCTCTCCGGTTGTGTGCACAAAGGTTGGAGATGGGGTCACGTTCTTCTACAAAGTAGTGAGCTTTGTGGGGTACCAGGGTTTGGGTGCGGGTATCTCGGTGTAGAGGTGCGGGCCATGCTGTTTGGGTGTGACAGATTGATGACGACGGTAGAATCGATATCAACGCTGGTTATTTTCAGGGTGGTTTGTAGAATTCAAGTTAAGGTAGAGATTGTTGAACTGTGTCTTGTATTCTACTGTATCCATATTTATTATATTATTTTAGTCTATACGTAATTGGGTTGGAGTGGGATTAGAAGCCTACTAAAAATTATGTACAAAGTTATAATAATATGGACTCGTGGGTTTTAGGGTTTTCACGTGTGTGTGCGTCTATAAATAAAACACTAATGGAGCCCTAGGGTTTTAAGTGAGTTGACAGAAAATTATGAGGGTAGCTAGTAGAAAAAAAAGAAACGGGTATTATACTTTTTCATATTCGACGTTAGTGAAATTTTTTTCTCTCGATCGTGGATGTAGGCACCAGTGTGAGTCGAACCATGTAAATCCTCGGTATTGATTATTTTCTATTTTTTGTGCGTGATTTTTTTACTTCTGTTCGCGTTCAGGAATTAGTGTTCAAATCTCATAGCTATCTTGGGACATATGTATGTCTTTTCTTTATTATGTATATAAAAAGATGGAAAGAAATTAGAAAGTTAATAATTAAAATCAATTATTCTTTTATTTTTTTTCATTTCAAATTTAATTTTTTTTTAAATTTGTTTTTTGATATTTAAAGATAATTAATTTTTTATTAAGAATTTTTGGAAAAAATAATTAATTTTAAATAATTCAAATTTGTATTTAGAGTGCTTTTAGAATAAATGTCCATATCCACCGTTCTTGTTTGTAATATAAATTGCTGCCATGAAAAGTACTTCAGAATGCTACAATTATCGACGAGAAGTCATTGCAGACATGCCCATGATAGTTAACTTGCAGAAAAAGAATAAAAGAAAGAGGTAGATAGATGAAGAGCTTTAATGACAAGAGAGAGGAGGGGCAGAGACTTACTTGCATTGATGTGAGAGAGAGATCGGGTTAGAAGAAAGTTGCAGTAGAGAGAGAAGGTGGGGATAAGTAATGGTAACTGATGATAGCAGTTAAATAGGAATTTGAAGTGAGATTGGAGGTGGGAAGTTTTTTTTTTTTTTTTTTTATGATTTTACATATTTAACTCTGTAGTTAATAATGAATAAGACAGCAAGTTTTGAATAAAAAGAAAAATGCAAAATGTGATAGTGTTTCAAGAAGCTATAACTTGCAAAAATTTAGGTTTACTTTATAATAATAAATAGATAATGCTATATGTGGTACGAAAAACGATATCATGATTATATTTTGATAATCATATTTAAGTACTATATAATATGAAATTTCATATATTATATTTAAAAATAAATTATGAATCTATACTAATAACATAAGTTTCACAAATGAGATGTCATTATGTGGTACTCAAATGCGATTACCAAGCTCTCGTTTGGCAACTAACTTAAAGTTAGTTTTTTACCTTTTTGTTTAAAAGTTTATAAAGCTAAAATATTTCGTTTTTCAACTCAAAGGCTTTTAGTCTTTTTTACTTCTTACATAATTTTTTTTATATTTTTTAAAAATTATTATAACTTTTATTATACACATATTTTTTTATAAAAATTATATTTTTAAAATTAACTTGTCAAAATTTATCAAACAAGATTCATTAAAATTATTTAAAAATAAATTTTATGAAATTATAATAATTTTAAACAAATATTTTTATCTTTTAGCTTAAAGTTATTTAAGCATTTGGCATAAAAACCACATATATTCCAAGCAAACAAATTTTTTAGTTTTTTTACTTAAAATAATTTAAAATTAAAAAATCAACTTAAAGTCAGTTGTCAAACGAACTCTAAATATAGTCAATCTTAGTATTACTCATACTTTTTATATGGGTAAGAACCAGTAATTATAATTAATTAACGTTTAAATAAGGATTAGTTTTGAATTTTTATTTTAAAAATCAGTTTTCCGGAACTTCATCTTTTGGTTATTAATGAGCCTTTTTCATGTTTGTTTTGGATTTTTACTTTTTAGGATTTCACAGTAGACGCACTTAAAAAGTAAAAATCATGAATTAAATTTTTTAAAAAGTGTACTAAAAATTGAAAATATAGTTTTTTATAAAAAAAAAAGATCTGTTTAGTTTTGTCTTTAATGAATTTATTTTAAATTTAATTCATTTAAAAACTTCAAATTCCTCTAATAATGCATAACGGAAAAGGTAAAAATTGGATTAAAACTGATGACTAAGGTGTCTTACATTTAATAAAAAGGATTGAAATGTTTTTTAAAGATTCAAATGGGGTGTGTGCCAAAGCTTTTGCTGGTAATTTTTAATTTTTTATTATTAATTTTAATTATAAGTTATAAATTTTTTCAAAGATTTATAACTTTTGCTACAATTTATTATAATATTTTTTTTTATTTTAACTACAAGTTATAATTGTTACTAAATACTCACAACTTCTATTACAAGTTATAATTTATAAATTATCAGTTTCAACAATACTAATCACGACCAAAATACAATCTAAGGGCTAAAGCAGATTTCATCATTAACCTCCCTGTAGATAGTTTTTTTCGGCCTTTTTATATTTAGTAAATTTTTTTAAAAGTTTTTATTTTTAAATTGATCTCTTTATGAGTAATCAGAAATTTAGGGCCATTTGGTTGAGTTTTTTAAAATTATTATTTGAAAGTTATTTTGTAAAAATAAATTTAAGAAACAATTTTATAAAATTTATAAAAAAATTTGTGTTTGGCGTACTGTTTTTGAAAACCTTAACCCTAATTCTAACTTGTTCCAAATCAAGAAACGAAAGTTGTCGCCGACGCCGGAACGCCAACGTGATGGTTGATGAAGACAAGTCTAGATTCGAAGGACGAGTCTACATCCTTTCTCAGATTCAGAGTTGGAGAAATCTTTCTTCAATGGAATGCAATCATGCACATCTGACCAGACATTATCATGAATTCCATTCTGAGATTTGATTTGTAAACCAACATAACCTTTGAATTGAAGCATAACAACGGTGGTGTTTCTCGCGCGAAGATGGGGAAGTGAATTGAATTGAAGAGTTTTTCTTTTTGTTGCAAAGATTACGCGCCCAATAAAACAATGAATAAGCGAAAAATGGGGGAGGAACCTTTGGACTTTCGTTGCCAAACACACTAGCTTTCGACGACGACGACGACTTTGCTGGCAAAGACAACTCGCGATGAGACGCCGACGAAACGAGATGAGAGATCTAACGATGAGAGCTCCATCGACGAAACAAGACAAGAGAGCTCCAACAATAACGACAACAACAGCTCGGCGATGACGATGAGAGGTTGGTGACGATGGTGGATGCTTGATGGCGAAATGTGAGGCGACGATGGATCCAAAGTTCAATTTGTTGAAACAATTGAGTTAAAAAATTCTCAAAACATGTTTTTGTAATTCTCACTTTTTTATGTTTTTCTCTTATTTTAAACTCAGTTTTTTTGAATTTTTTTTTTTGGAAAAATTTAACCAAACAGATTTTCTCATTTTTCCAAAAAATGAAAAGCAAAAATTAGTTCAAAAATAACTAACCAAACTTTAAAAACTCAAAATATCAGTCAAAATGTGACTTTTGTAGTCTTTAGTACTGTGTGTTTTCATTTCTAATAAAAAATACTCTTTATAATCGTCACGAGAAAAAATAATAATTTTTAATAAAAACAAAATAAAATCAAATAAAATGATTTTTTTAAAAGCTGAAATAACTTTTATGTGAAAAAAACCAAACTTTAGTTCTTTATATGATCTTATTTAGTGCGTGTTTGGAATAGCTTTTAAAATGATTTTTTCGTAAAAATTTCGGCTTTTAAACGGTCCTACTTGGTTTTCAAAAAAATTAACTAACTTTTTTTTTAAAAAAAAAATTTAAGAAAAAAAGTTAATTCATATCCTAAACACCATAACTTTTTTTTAAACAAAATTATTATAATACTTTTATTTTAAAAAATCAATTCTCCTCACAAAAAAAAAAAATTACGCCAATATCTTAGACACTACAACTTAAAAACTAAAAATAAGAGTATTTTAGATATTTTAATAAAAAAATAAAAAATTATTATAAAAATTTATTTCAAATAATTTATATATATTTAAAAAAAAGCTATAATTCTTAAAAGCTAAGCTAATTACCACCCGGTGGCACATGCAATTGTCCTCCATGAAAAGGAAGAAACAAAAGTCAAAATGGACTCGTCAGTGGCATGTGCAATAAGTAGCCAAAAATGGGAGGACAATGTTTGGATCATTAATTTGTTACAACCAAGTATAATTTGGAAAATAATGTAGCTACCACTAGTACATGTTACATAGTACATGCATAAACATAGCGGGTTTTATCAAATACTTAGTAGAGTGTTATTAAATCGTCAATATGATTTTTAGTAATGTTATGAACTTGGAAATAAAATTTAAAAAAATATTTAAAAAGTGATTTAGATAATTAAGATTCATATTTAATAGAATGAGAATACACTTCAAGTGAATTTTAACCACTCAAATCACTTTTTGAATAATTTTTTAAATTTTATTTCTGTGTATATAATATTACTGTATGATTTTTTGCTAGTATTGCTAACTGTTGCGTTACAATGGCTACTGTTTGGACCAACAATTTAAAAAATCATCGCTAAATGCACTTCCCAACGAATTGGGTGATGGTTTATGAACCGCTAGTATTGACAGTTATGACATTTAACACCAATTTTAAAACTTTGTAGCGGCAATAATAACTGTTGCTATAAGATATAATTTCGGTATATAGTGTTTTATGTATCAGTTTAGATGTATTCGTAATAAGACATAAATGCAATAGATACATAAATAAATTTTAAAAATGTTATAATAAATTTTAGATCGATATTTAAACAAATGAAATTATGTCAAACAATTTAGCTTTTTTTTTTCTAAAAAAAAAAGTGAAAAATTAAACTTCTAAAAAACAAAACTTTTGAGACTTACCAAACAGGATCATATCTAGTATAATTGATAAAATATAAATGATATGATATGAGCTATAATTAACCATTATATGTGTAATTTCCAGTGATTTTAAATAATTAACCTTTCTTTTATCTCCAATAATATTAATAATCCAAGTGGATCCAACAGTAGTAAATAGGTTCATACTTCTCTTCATATCTCTCATTATTGATTCTCTATCTATTTCCTGTCCCTTTCTTTCTGCAACTTTATTATATACCTTGGGGCCTTGGGCATTCACGGGTGTTGATTCTCTCTTCTATTTATTTATTTTTTTAAATGGCTCTCTTCTTGGCGCAACAGAAACTTACTTACACACCAAGGGGAGTGCCCACCTTTTTGTTTTTATGGATATATTATAATAGTGTGCTGAGTTAGTTTACGTAAACTTTGATCAATAATTTGATATCAATTCTACCGTTCATTTAGAGTTCAATTTAAATCGAATCAAAATATTGTATGAATTAATTTCAAAACCAATTACCAATTCACTTCTTTTTTTGAATATTTTTTAAGAATAAAATATCAATAAAACTACCAAACTTAGCCAAACACTCCATTTAGTCATTATATGCTAAAGGATAATAGGACAAAAAAAAGTGAGTCAACTCTCTTCTTTTTTCTCTCTCCTATATAAGTCTTCAAAACCTTAAGCCAAAAGTATGAACTAACTCTTATTTGAACATTTTATTTTATCTCTTAAGACTCATCTGATTTGAGAATCAGAGAATCTCTAGCCAATCATCCGCCATGAGGCTTTTTTTTATAGGTATTCAGTAATTAGAGCAGTGCGAGGACTTTATCGTCTTTTTTTTCGTTAGGCTCTTCTTCCAAATCTATTCAGAAAATAAGTATTTTTTAGATTCTCTCATAGTTCAAATTGTTCGATCTAAATTTCATGCATATTTTAACAAATTTTTTAAATTAATTTCAACGAAACCAAATTTAAGTCGAGATAAAGTGTGATATAAACTAACTTCACGGCCAGGTGAAGTGCCCACTTTTTATATGAGACTTCAACTATTAGTCCTTTTGTCTTAAGCTGCAACCCTATAAACCACCCACCATGTCTGTCTCGATCTCTTCCTCTCCTGCCACTTCGTCTCTTTTCACCCGTTTTCTCTTCTTCGTCGTCCTCGTTATCCTGTGCACCTCACATTGTCTGCCCAATATAGCCAAGCCCGCCACCAACGCCACCCGCCGGCCGCCGCGCCAACTTTCCGTGGACTACTACGCCCACTCCTGCCCGCAGCTCGACCAGCTCGTCGCCTCCGTCACCGCCCAGCAGTTCAAGGAAGCACCCATCTCCGGACCCGCCACCATCCGCCTCTTCTTCCACGACTGCTTCGTCGAGGTAATTCCGACCACTTCCCTCGGAATATTTTGCATGTCAGCGCACATTAGCGGATCGAATAAAATTATGCAATCATTTCCAGTTGCTTCGCATCGGCGCATTATAGCAGATTTTGGCAATATAGGCGAGAGAATGCGAAATCAGCATGCCGATGTGCTGAATTAATAAATAAATGCATGCAATATATTTATAATTTTTAAGAATCTATATTATAAAATATAATATCACTTTTGATGTGATATTTGTTTATGTTATATATCTAAATACTAAGATTTTTTAATTTAAAAGCTAAACTTGTGACATATATATATATATATATATATATATATATCTCATTTCTCTTTACTAATCAATTGGCTTCTCTTTTTATTTTAAATATCCCATTTTCTCTTTTTATTTTAAATTCATCTATTCTTTCTATCTCATAAGAAATAATGCAAGAGTCAAGTATAAAAAATATTTTTAAAATATATATACATAGACAAAAAAATATAGTTAGTTTTATATATTT
>JAOTRH010000026.1:8406857-8421748 GCA_034768845.1 Heliamphora exappendiculata | reverse complement strand
TTATATCATTATTAGAGCATAAAACGAAACAATATTAAAAATTGAAACAATATACCTCAAAAAAAACCCAACAAAAAATATCTCTCTTTAACAATATTAATTATGTAAAGGGAAAAATGAGACTGATTGAAGATTCAAGTCATGTCCTAAATGTTTATTTTGATTGCCTTTCCAATATCAGTTTCTTCCAACCGTATTTCTTTCACTGACAACTTAACAAAGTATTTCAAATAAGAGAAGAGCAACAATAATGAGAGAAAATTAATAAGACAAAGATTGAATTCGAGTGTGTTATGTGTCGACACAAATAAAAATATGTTGGCATAAACAATCAGAATTATCAAATTTCTGAACTGACGACTAGGTGATGGCGGAAAGAAAATTATTGTGATTTGGATTAATCAGAACACATTATTATAAATAAGATAATTGTTCTCATACAGCAACGAATGTATTGAATTCATAAAACCTGAATATATTCACAGAATATGTTTAAAGTATAAATATGTATTTTCTAGTCAAAAAAAATATAAGACCCAAACCGAGCAGGTTTAAAACTGAATCATTCTTAAGATTGTTGGATAATATAACGCAACACAAGATATGCTCGGTGGTCTAGAAAATACATGTTTATTAACTTTCAAATATTACAATAAACAAAATTTATAGAAAAACGAAATTACAGAAATAATATGAACAGAATATGCAAATTGAGTCCTGCAAACGTTATTTCTTTAAGAATAATTCACCGCATACCAAAGATGTTGTAGGTTTCTCCACCGGCGTCACTCTCCTAGTATAAAACGATTGACCTGAACGTTAGAATACCATCAAAATTTGGCTACTCGAATGCACCTCGTCTGTCTTTCTCTCTCTCACATCTTGCAATTGTAATCTGGTCTCTCTCTTTCTTCTCTCCATGTATTCTATTTTTTCACACTTACCTCTGTACCACACTTTCAGAATACCAAAAGAGATCTTATATACAGAAATTCTCTCATTGAGGGTTACAAAAGAAAAAAATATGAATTCAATTACCAATGAATGGTATTGATTTTAGAATTCAATTGCCAATTGAATGGTCAATTCAATTACCAATCAATTCTAAAATAATTGTCAGAAATTAATTCTAAGGAATGACAAATTTACTATTTCCAACAATATCGACTAAATCAGTTAAAATATTAGTTGAATTGGTCAAAACAGCTTGATAGACACTGGTACAAAATTGTATTGATGATATCAGTCAACGCGATTGTATTTTTCTACAACAACGATATAAGCATGTGTATCCAAAATAAAAACTCTCAAAATACTATTACATAACATTATCAACTATATTTCAATTAATACGATGTCAATAATATTCAAAACTGCCTATGAAAAACATTAAAACAATTTTCAACTCATTAACACAATTTTTCCCATCCCCACCTTTAAGACAGCCATCCCAAAACAAAAATATTTAAGCAAAGAAAAACAAAATAGTAAAACATTACGAACTCGTAAAACTAACTCACAAATTTAAAATGTTTAGTTCAAATTCACTTAAAGTATAACCTATATCACAAACATACAGTTTTATATGAACCATTAATACTAAATTATGAATAAATTTATAGATGAGATTTATGAATTATGGCATTTCCGAAAAAAACAAAAACCCAAACCCTCTCTTACAATTGTGACTGCTGCACCATCACTTTATGTCACTCTCTCAAACTAAATTTTCAACACTATTATTATTACATAGACTTTTACTTAATTTTGTCAATAATAGCACAACCTTAATTAATTTTCTTCCTTTTTAAGTTTAAATACTTAAATATATTGATTATTTCTTACAATAAAATAAAATAAAAATAGCAATATCAAATTGCCCTCGAGTCAATCCAAAGCCCACCTTACTTTGCTCAAAGAAAACCAAACTTGCAATTACTCACCCACCACCACCCATTACCAATCAAACCCTCCATGCCCTTCTTGACTTTCAAACACCCCTATTTATTCCATCAACAACCTCTCCATTTGAATAATCCAATACTTACATGCATATATATCGCCACCTATATATATATATACCTTCTACAGCCCTCCCCCATTAATAACTCTGAACAAAACCAAATCAAGGAAAAGACAATCCTCTCCTCCCATACACTTATACAGTTGAGAAACAAAGAGACAAACTCTCTCTCTCTCTCTCTCTCTCTCTCTCTCTCTATATATATATATATATATATATGTCACTCACCTTAATTTTTACACCTTTACACACTTACTTTGGCATTTAGCGCTCTCTCTGCCTTTCTGTGATGGAGAATCTAAAATGAGGTCCAGCATGTACTCCTTTCAGTTCTTTCTTTGCTTCGCTTCCGGGGGAATTGGCTTGTACTTTTGATGTAGTGTACAAGTCTCCCAATTTTAATGCAAAGTTGTAAGGAAAGGTATGGGACTGTACTTATTCTTCTCTTTTCATTTAATTTTGGTTTCTATTCTTGTTTATGGGTGAGCAGGCGATTCCTGTGGCTGTTGTCTATTTTATTTCTGGTGATATATCTTATTTTATTTTCTATTTTTTTCTTTGGGAGATGAGTTTATTAATTAACTGAAAAATGAACTGAACATATACACAGGGGTAGGTGAGGAGGCTATAAGAAGAAGAGATGTTTATGGTTCAAATTCACAACAAAGGGTTTGTTTTCTTGTTGTTTGTATCTCCTGTTCTGGTTGCTGCTAAGGGATTTACAGAATCTTATATAGGGCTATAAAAGCGCTTTGTTTGGCCGTTCACATCATCATCACCACTATCATCATGGCTTCATCAAACAGACACTGGCCTAGTATGTTTAAATCCAAACCCTGCAACTCCCACCACCACCAATGGCAGCATGACGTCGACCCTTCTCTCATCTCAAGTTCTTGCCACAGAGCCCCTTTTTCTTCAGGTAATTAATCTCTCAAACATTGCACTCACAATTATTCCCTTATTTTGTCTCATTCTACTGATCAAATCTAATCTCTCTCTCTCTCTCTCTCTCTCTCTCTCTCTCTCTCTGTGTGTTTTTTTTTTAATGAGAGGTTGTTTGGGTCAGTTTTCATGTAACTCTGATTAATTTTGAAACCCTAAAATTAACGAAAACAGGCTTCCGATGGCCTAAAAATTAATTCGAACTGGTCACTATTAATGGAGAGCAAAGTAGCAAACCCAAGACCTGATTTCTCTGTTTAGTCCACAGACCATGGTTCTAAAATTGCAGTATTGAAAAAGATATGAGCATAGTTGATATGGTCATATATTAACTAAGATCAAATTATATGAATTAATAAATATAATATTAAAGATATGAGAGATAATAGCCGATATTTAAAACCATGCACTGATAACCACCTATAGTCTTATAGATTAGTCATGAAACATTTTGATTCGATAACGAAAGTAAAATGGTTTTATTAGAAGCAAACATATTTTAGAGCGAATGGTTTGATATGTACACAATTTTCGTGGTGGTTCAACAGGGGCTGGATGTGAAGAGAGGAGTCCTGAGCCGAAGCCGAGGTGGAACCCAAAACCGGAGCAAATACGCATTCTGGAGGCGATCTTCAACTCTGGGATGGTTAATCCGCCAAGGGACGAGATAAGAAAAATCAGAGCTCAACTCCAAGAGTACGGCCAAGTCGGCGACGCCAACGTTTTCTACTGGTTCCAGAATAGGAAATCAAGAAGCAAGCACAAGCAACGCCAACTCCAAAACTCCAAACACCACCAGCCCCCTCAGAACTCTTCTTCCGCCGCCGGCGCCTCCGCCATCACCGCTCCGTCCTCCTCCTCCTCCTCCTCGGAGAAATCCTCTCCGAAGTCTGCGGACAAGGCCTTCTCCATCGGCTCCGCGAGTGTCATCGACATGTCGAATTCTCCGACGGCGTCGGTGAACCAGACCTATTTCCAGACTCCCGCCGAGTTCCTGCCGGAACCCTACTTTTTCCCTGCTCAGCAGACCGCCGGAGCCGCCACATCTTCCGTTTTCACTCCAGGGTTTTCCTTCCCAGAGCTAGTGTCAAATGCGGTTCACGGGCCCACATATCAGACGGTGGGGAACTGCTCTGGTCTTTTGCTGAGTGAATTGATGATGAATCATGTCCCTCCAAAGAAAGCTGAAGATGAGAAGCTGAAGATGCAACAGCTGCAGATGATGAGTTACACTACTATTGCTGCTACACCTCCCACTGCAAGTCAATCCATTGTTCCTCCTTCTACTGTCACTTTTCCAACTTCCATCAATCACATTCTAGGTAAATACTGATTCTATATTTGTTAGCATGTGTAGAATGAATGATGCATTACCGTGAGCCTTTTCCATATTTATTGTTCGGTCATGCTCACTATTATTCGTTTTGGACTATGAATAACAATAATAAAAATTAAATTTTATATAATTAGAGTTTAATTTTTAATAATTAAAGTTAAATTTTTAATAATTAAAATTTGTTATTATTCACTAAACGATTATTAGCATTTTCCTAACTTGTTAATGCTCATAGTAATGTTGCTAAAGTCATCAATCTACAACCCTATATTATTATTTATAACTTTTGGGAAACTGATAACTTATTACAGAAGAAGTTAAACCAGAGTATATAATGTAATGTTGATCTCTCCTTCAATTTTATATAGTTTGAAGATGAAATGAGTAACTACTCAATATAATGTTGACCTCTCCGTGAAATAGTTTAACCTTTTAGATTTGATATAAAGTTTTTTTTTCTCATTCTACCCGCTTAATATAAATCAAGCATCTTACCATGACAAACACAAAGGAAAAACTGTACAATGATAGATCTAAAAATAAAGCCTGGAGACATCTCATTTGTGCATTTTATGATGTTTTACTCCGTAAACACAAATATGGTTTTCACACCAAATATTGTGTCTCTACTCAGTAAGACATAAAGTACAAAAATAGGCATACTAAACATTGTTTTACATGTAATATATGTTAAAAAACTAATATAAAATAAATGACCATTTAATATAAATATTTAGCACTTTGCAATCTCTAGACTTGGTATGATGAAGCATGGTTATGTCCTCTAACTACCGTCTATTTCCACCATTTTTGTAAATATTAATATATATTTTGTAAGTATCTACATTTTGTTATAAATATTTACATTTATATCAATTACCAATGATCATTCCTAAATGGCTGTATTGGTCTTTACTTGTTTGGCCAAAAAAATGTATGAATTAGGGGGTAATTTTGGTCTAGTTCAGCCCGGGCCGTCGAGTATCTGTCAAATTTTTTGGCCGAGCCGAGCCGGCCTTTCTGGCTAAGATTTTTTTTATTTAATTTGTATTTTTATTATTTTTATAATTATTTAGTTTATAAATTTATAATATAATGTTAGTTTACTACTTTATTAGTTGTAGTTAATATATTAACTTAAAAATTATAAACTTAAATTTTATTATATTATACAATAAACTTAAAGTTTATTAGTTTATATATTATAAACTAATGTATTAAAATTATAATAATAAAATTTTAAGTTAAACTATAAACTAGTTACTACTTTATTATTTTATTAGTTATTAAACAATAAATTATAAACTTATTCGTTTATAGTAAATTTATTAATTTATAATTTATAATATAATACATTAGTTTGTAATAAACTTATTATATTTATAGTAAATTGACTAATTTATTAATTATTAAATTAGTTTATCATAATTGATATTATTATAAGTTTATAATATATTATTATTAATTAACAAGTTAATTATTTAATATAAGTTTATAACTTATTAGTTTGTATTATATAAGTTTATATTTTATTTATTTATTAGTTTACTGTAAATTTATTATTAATTGATACGTTTATAGTTTATATTATTATAAGTTTATTAATTTATTATAACTTATAACTTTTACAATTAAATGCAATAAACTTGAACAATTAAAATAATAAAATACAATATAAATTTTATTAATGAAAAATCAAATGGGCTCTTGAGTGGGCTCGGATTCGGACTACGGGCCACAAGCGGCTTGGCCCACATATTTTGGGGAGGTCCAAGCCCGAAAATAAGAATTACGAGCTCAGATCTTAGCCCGGCCAAGTTGAGCTGCACAGTAACAGACTCTGAACGAGTCCTAGACCGCGAACTATTTTTACGCTCCTACCATGAAAAAAATAAAAAAGTGGTTAGGTTCACTAAGATTTCAAGGAGAAGATAGTTATAATAATCACTATATTATAGTATTATAGTAATTATATTACGTGTATATTTAAAAATAATTAATAAATATATAAATAATATAAATATTATATTTAAAATATAACATCTGTAACACTTTTTTGGTACGGGAAACGTGGGATGTGCCTTTCCATACTGAGATAAGAAGGACGAGGGTATATTTGTCTTTTTGTCCGGAATTCTTGATGCAATGTCTAGATGGACGTGTGCATGGCTTCCCCGCAGAACTGCTAGATTGGCTGTACTGCCTTTTGGTGAGGGTTGGATTGGGTGTGGGCAGGTGCAGGGATAGGCGAATCAGGCACAGTTGGACCAGCAAGATCAACGGTGTTCATCAACGATGTAGCATTTGAGGTTGGTGTGGGACCCTTCAACGTGCGTGAGGCGTTCGGCGATGATGCGGTGCTCGTCCACTCCTCCGGTCATCCGGTTGTCACCAACGAGTGGGGAATCACCGTCCATTCACTCCAGCATGGAGGATTCTACTACCTGCTGCGCACGTTAACTCCCATCACTGCTTCAGGAAACACAACTGATATGGTACTTTCATCATCCACCCTATCATGGTTTACTTTTAGTTAATATTTTGGGATGTTTAAGAAATTTATTTTTTTTTAAAAAAATTAAAATATATGAAATAATTTGTTTAGAATACATTTTTTTTGTTGAAATGGATAAAAGAAATGAAAATTTTTTGTCAGCTTTTTGATTTGCCAAATGTTATTAGTTTTGAAACTATTTTTTTTTTACCAAAAAAATAACTTTTTAGTGATCCCATATAAGAACTTAGTAAAAAATAATAATTCATTACAAGTTTTTATATTTTTAAACAATAATATATGCACGATGAGCATCTTATTTTATTAAATTTTATTTATTATATGACTTGTTAATAAAGCATTAGAAATAACCATGAGTGATGCGTTCTAATGAACCAATGAAAATAATGACGAGATAAACGTACTTTTGTAAAATAAAATAATCAGTGTAGAATTGTTGTCAGAAAAATGATACTAATTAAGAGTAATACTAAATCTGAAAAGGTAGGATTAAATATGAGAAATTTTAGAAAATACAAAAAAAAAAAAATCAAAAAATGCCAAACTTAGAGAGAGCAAGACATTAGTTAATATTGTATTGCTTCTACCTCTGAACCGTTTGCATTCCCTGACCTATTTCATTTATTTGTCTTTTTCTTAAATGCAGATTTAGGAGAAGTGGAGTGTGGAAGTTGAAGAGAGATAGGCTATAGGTCATGTTCTTCATTAGGGTCTCTCTCTCTCTCTCTCTCTCTCTCTCTCTCTCTCTCTAACATGTTCCAATGGATCTATCAGAATGTGAAAGTTCTATGGACTAATTAATGTATTCCCTTTTTTATTATGATCTACATATATTATGTTTATGGTTTGGGGATTGCATGCTATTCATGGGTTTAATCACAAACATGTGGATGGTTGAAACATACGTGATTAATGTTACGGTAATCAACTTATTTTCGTAAATGATGTGACATATTAATAAATATAAACATTGAATATAAATGGAGTTTATATGAAATTTATTGCATGCATCAATGTTTGTAGCATAAGTGCATGTACTAACGGTCATGCTAATTTATATTTTATTAATATTTAAATTGTAATTAAAATAATACTAAATAAAAGAAAAAATTATAATATCACAAAAAAATAAATAAGTTGAACTAATAATAGCAAGTAATCACTTAAATACTACTCTTTTGACATTTTTGATCGCAAAATTATTAATTAATGTTTCATAGTCAAGCTTATTTATCATTTTTTTTTCAATAATTAAACTCAAATCATATATCAATTGGGTAAATAAAAAAATAGATACATAAAATGATAATAAATCATAAAATGATAATAAATGAGAATTGATAACTCACAAAATGATAATAAATTACCTTTGGACATTGGAGAATGGAGAGCCGACTCAGCCATGAGACGAGAACTGAAATTTGGATATGGGTTTCTAGAAGAAGTAAAGAGTCAAGATAGAACAGCAGTCAGCAGAACGTTGCTGCTGCGCCACCGTCGAGCTCGTCGCCATCGGTTGCATTTTGGAACTCGGAAGAGGCTGTGTCTTTATGCCTGTGTCGGCGTGACGCGACTCACTCAGTTGCTCATCGCTGTCGACAGTCAGCTGTGTTTCAGTGTTTTGGAGGAAGAATGAAAGATGAAGACTGACGAGTGCCTCTTTGACTGTTTGTTTGAATTGTTTCGAAAAAGACTACGAGAAAGTTAAATGAATTTTAGTAGAGTTATGACAAATTTGATAAAGATGTATTTGGGTTTAAATTTTTTTTTTAAGTGGGCTTTTTTAATTTAATATACATTATTTTGGGTTTGTATATAGATTCATAATTTATTTTGAACTATCATGTATTAAATGTCGCATCATGCAGCACTCAAATATAATTACTAAGATCCTGATTGGTAACTTGATTTTTTTAGCTTTTTGAATAAAAATGCAAAAAAAAAAAAAACCAACCTTGTTCATTTGGTAAAAAAGTAAAAAAGTAAAAAAGTTAAAAAAGTTAAAAAATTAAATCAAAACACAAACTCTCGAAATATTCAAATTAAACATTACTTCTTTTAAAATACAATAATATCCTTTATTCATAACTTATTTACAACAATTACCAACTATATATAATTTTTTTTTAGTAGTTAATTGGGGAAGGGGGAACCCAGGATTCGAACCCTGGATGGAAGTGGAGTATTGGAAGCTCCAATTATATATAATTGTTAATATCAAATATATAAAATGGTAAAATTATTAAATTTAAACAAAAAATAAAAAAATTTACTTTTTACCCAAATAATTAATTTTAAAAAAACTAGTTTAAAAGTAAAATTATTAAACAGTTTACTTTGAACTCAATTTAGTTTTTTAACTAAAAATACAAAAAAATAAAAAAAAATTAATTTTTAAGCTAATTATCAATTCATGGCTAAAATATAATCAATATACTATTATTAAAAATAATATAATTATTATAACATTATCGTACATATACTAAGTTGGCTTCACTTCAATTATCCGAATCGTCATATCATAAAGTCTATTAAGCAAAAAAAAAAAAAAAAAGCTCAAAGATTAGTAGCCACATAAAAAGTATGAGCAACAAATACAACCGGTTACATCTTTGTAAGTATTGATGTGATTTCATAAGAAGACTATCAATTTTTTATTAATTTAATTTTTTTATGGGAGCAGCTTTCTCTGGTCATTTATTGGATTAGAGATATTTAATTTTTTTTTAAATTTAAAATAGACCCACGTTAATAATTTGAACTATTTATTTTATTATTTTAAATATATATATTATTATTATAAAAAATTAAATTTATTGAATATCGATAACTGATTTAATAAATTACATTTATATTAATATAAAATAAATTGTAATTTCTATTTTATTATTTATTTTATCAACACAATTTATTAAGGGAGTAATCGATATCTGATTAATTTAATTTTTTACAGTAAGAATAAATACGCTTAAAACAATAAAATAAAACGGTTCAGATCATCGAAATAAGTCTATTTTAAACTTTAAAAAAATAAAACTAAACCTCTCCAATCTAATAATAGATTAGAGAGAAGCCATTCATTTTTTTTTTTAAAAAAATTGGTGAACAGTTCAATTTATAGGCTGTTTACTATTTTTCATGCAGCATAAAAAATTTTAACGAATAAGATCCATACTCATAAAAGTTTTAACGTATAAAGTCTTTTTGAGATAAAAATACCCTAAAATAAATAAATTTATCTATGTCTTTTCAAAATATGTATATAGAATATTTATAAATTTATTTATCTTTTATTGAAAGTACTTCTAAAATATACAAATAAATTTAACTGTACTTTTTAAAAATGTGTATAAAGAATACATATAAATTTATTTGTGCATTTTCAAACAATGTATAAAGAAACTGATAAATTTATCTGTTTACATTATCTATATTGATATGCAAATAGATGAATTTATCAGTTTAACATAAATAAGAAGTCAGATAAATTTATCTATTTGTATTATCTGTATTAATATGTAAACAGATTAAATTTATCTGTTAAGTATAAATATGCAAACAGATAAATTGCATATTAAACAAATAAATATTAAACAGATAAATTTATTTATTTGTTATGCAAAATAGAAAATTTTATCTGTTTGTATGATATTTTTGAAAAAAATCATACAATTGAACTTTATGCGTTAAAATTTTTATTAATAAAATTTACGCGTTAAAATTTATTTTTTTATTTGTAATGAACGATATATTTTACAATATACATACACGTTCATGAACCAAAACCGGTCACAGGTGTTAATGTGTTTGTTTGGATCTATGGGTGAAGGTGGATTCAACTTTAATGATATCATTTTCGTAATTCCTGCCAGCTTTTATGATTTCTTGATTTTGGTCCGAGGAAATGAAGGTGGGGGGGTGTTGTAACCGTTGTAAATTTAATTGGTTTTTTTTTTTTTTTAGTATTACGTGGTATTATTTATGTAGTATTTTTTTATAAATAAAATTATATAATACTCATTAAATATATGTTGGGTAGTTTTTTTTTTATATTATGTGAACTTGTATAATTAAAATTTTAGTTATATCTATTTAAGTTAATTTAGAATCATGAATCTATAATTATAATTATATGGAGTTAGAATTTTAAAATTTTTTATAAATAGAATCTTATAATTTTAATTATTGTGTGAAAAATAAATCAAACGGGTAGAGATGCAGAGAGAAATAAAAAATACCAAATGTACGAGAGTAACTCTTTAAATGGGAAAGAGATTTGTTTCAATATTCAAATTGTGTGTGTCGAATTTTTAAAATATTTTTTATCTCGAGATTATATGTTTTACAGTTCTAATAAATTATCTTTTACACCAGTGGACGTAAACAAATTATGTCGAATCACGTAAATTTTTTTGTAATTTTTTTTAATGTATACATGAATATTTTTTTGTTTGTATTTAGAGATTGGTGTTTAAATTCTAATAACATATCATCCTATTATCTTTTATTTATTAAACAAAAGTAGGCTAACTAATATTATATCATGCAAAATTTTATTTATTATAAAATTAAATAAAAACACAACATGATTAATATCACGTTGTGTTTCGAAAATACAAAATAATTACTCCTAACCGCTGGCCTTTCATTTCTAATCCCTCCAAATTAATTAATTAAAAGGTCATCTCTAGCCACCTTAATTGTGGCTCCGTAAAAAGTACTGTTTTTGCTTAGTTTAAGGAGTCATGCCCTCGGAATAAGCAGGCAAGGCCATGCCTATGGCCCCTTCCTATGGAACATCTTACATCTACAAAGTACAACCTAATTTATTGCAATGCAAAGCTCTTGAAAGCATATATTTGTTACAGCTTTCTATTATTTTATAAAATGTGTAGCGTAATTTTAAAATTAATAATGTTACGATAATTATATGCGGGTATCATGTATAAATCTTATGTATTGAATAATTTTTAAAATAATAATATAATTATTATATTTAATAATTATATTAAAATATTATGTGATGTGATATTTTATAGATAGTGTTTATGTCATCTTATATGTACCCAACATATTAAGGAAAAAAATAAGTATTCATATGTAATAATACAAATATTATACATAAAATATCCCATTATATTATACCCAAATATGATTATTAGCTAGAAATTTTTAACAAAAAAAGTGGTCTTTAAATCTAACGTTAAAGCTATTTTTTTCGGGATTGCATATTTATCTGAACTCTCAGAAAAAACCAAATTAGATAGAGAATAGTAATATTCACATAAGAAGAAAATACAAAAACAAAGAAAATAAAAAGATGAAAATCTAGACGATGTACTTCTATGATATTTTGAAGGTTTAGAATATGAACTTCTAAACTTTTGAAATATTTAGAAGAAAATTTAAGGAGAAAAAAACACTTTTGTAATGTTAGGCGACGAAGAACAAGAAGAAAAACTTAGAAAATACATATATGTTTTCAATATCAAGCTAGAAGAAGAAAATTTTAAAAGTAAGAGTGCGAAAGACTCAAAAAAAAATTTATTTATTTTTTAATAGTTAAATGGGAAAAAAGAGCTCAAGATTTGAACTTTGGGTAGAAGTGCAGAATTGGTAGCTCTTGGCCATTGGAGCTAGCCACCATTTCGACTCAAAGAAAATTGAGAATATGATAATTTTTAAATTTTAAAAATAAAAAACAAAAAAACATGTTTTACCTTCTTATACATGTCACTAACGAGCAAAAATTTGTTCATCCACTTTAAACGGAGGTAATTTACCTTCCATTAGTTTATTATTTTTTAATAGAAATGGGTGTCACTATTTAATGCAATTAAAAAAAGAGATAAAATACTTTTATGCAATTAATTTGCACTTGTAAAATTTAAAATTGTATAATTTTTAATATATCTATTTTTATTTAATAATAATTTTATTTTTAGAACCTTCTCGTATGGATCTATAAAATAAAATCTATATTAAAAATGAAAATTTTAAAAAAATAAAAATAAAAATTGCTCATTTTTACAATAAAAATGATAATTTCTTATTTGCACAAATGAGAAATGAGAAATTTTATCTTTTTAAACTAGTAAATGAATAATAAGACAAATTACAATAGAAAATAAAATAAATTATTTTTCATTATATTGTAATTTTATCTAATTTTTAAACATTATTTAATAAGTCAAGAAAAAATATTTCTCATTATATTTAATAAGAAAATATATTAAAAAAATTATTAAGACACTTAACGATATTCTATCAACTTAATAAAAAAAATATTTTTAAAAAGTATATAAAAAAAACTTCATGTAAAAAAGCTAAAAGCTAAAAAGCCTTAAGGTTGTGAGACATAATTTTTGAATTTTTGAATTTTGAGAAAAAATACTAAATTTTCAATTTAAAGTCGATTACCATACAAAGCCAAGGTATACTTCCTTCGGTGATCTAAAGTAAAAAAATATAACTAAAAATGAAAAAATTGTAAAAAAAAACCCTTTTGTTCTTTATCTTATATTTTTATTTGATTATTTTTTTACTTTTAATTTCTTGTAACGAGATTAATTTATAAAATATACTCACTACAAATTATTTGACTATTAATGACAATTTAAATTATCACAAAAAAAATTAAATTCGTTGTTAAATGATTTTAGTGAGAGAAAATATGTTATTTTTATTAAAAATCAGTAAATAAAGGTAATAGTAAGGATCAAATACTTTTGTCACAAAACCATATACTATTATTAAAACATTATTTGCTGTTGGTAAAATTATTATTTTTTTATTAAATATAATGAGAAGCTTTTTTTCGTGACTTATTAATTAACTCTAAAAACTAGATAAAATTATAATACAATGAAAAATAATTTAATTTATTTGTTTCTCTATTATCAGTTGTCTTATTATTCATTTACTGGTTTAAAAATATATAATTTTTCATTCTTTATTTGTGCAAATAAAAAAATTACCATTTTTATTTTGAAAGTGAGAAATTTTTTTTTTTTTTTTTAAAAATTTCATATTCAATATAAATTTTATTTTATAAATCCCTACAAGAAGGTTCTAAAAATAAAAATATTATTAAATAAAAATATATATACTAGAAGTTACACAATTTTAAATTTAAAAAATGTAAACTAATTTTTTAAAGGTGCTTTCTCTATCTTTTTAAATTGCATAAAAATTACGTAGTGAGACCTATTTTCTATTAAAAGTTTATAAAGTAACAAGAGATAAGTTTACTCATTTTTAAAGTGAGTGAACAAATTTACACTCATTATTAACACATAAGAAACATTTTACAGTAACTTTTTATACAAAATTCCATCTGACTACCATGATATAATCTGAACATTTGAAAAAAAAATGATGTTATCACAAGATATAATTTACTATTTTTTTTTTAATAAAGTTTTTTTTTATAACGAACACTAAATATATACAAGTAATTTATGTTAAAAATATGATTGATATATACCAATGGAGATGAGAAGATACAAAAGAGGTGAAGATATTGGGTAAAATAAGCTTTTTAAAATTGTGAACTATAATTTAAAATCCGACACAAGTAAAGAAAATTTTCAAATTCAAACAAGTCACTTTATAGCTTTTGTTTATAATTTCTTATTTTAGCTTAACGAACAAAAATTTCATTATTTTAAATTTGAAACTTAGGCCTTGTTTGAAATGTCTAAAAAAAATTAACTTTTAAAAAATTTAACTTTTTTAGGAAAAGAGAAAAAGAAAAAAGTTGTATTTGGAATATTTTTTTTGAGGTAGCTTTTTTTTCTTTTTCTTTTTTTGTTAAAATATTTAATATGTATTTTATTTTTTAGCTTTAAATTATAGCATATAGGGTATTTGTCACGAATTTTTTATTATTAAGAGTATAGCTGACTTTTTAATTAAGAGTATTATAACTGTTTATTAAAAAAGAAATTAATGTATTTAAAATGTAGAGAGACTTTTTAAAAAATTTATTTAACTTTTTAGAGAAACTAAAAGTAATATAACTTAAAAACTAATTTTTTCATATAAAAAAATCAACTTTTTAAATAGCTTAA